>VWZG01012499.1:319591-341199 GCA_013396735.1 Grallaria varia | reverse complement strand
GGCGGGCGTCCCCCCGTTTCCCGAGATACCGGGGAGGAGAGGGGGGCTACGCATGCGCGCTCAGCCCCCGCGGCCCCGGCCCGGTGGCGGGATTGCCATGGAGACGCGGCCTGGCCGGACCCTGCGGCTCCCGGGCCTCCCGGGCCTCGGGCGGGCGCTCAGGGGCCGGTGGGTCCCGCCTGCAGGCCGGCTGAGGGGAGCGTGTCGGAGTGTCTGTGCCCGCTGAGGGAGCGGCGGAATAGCCGTTCTACAAACCCCGAGGCGCTGAGCGCGCCGCGGGTAATTATCGTAATGCTTCCAAAACGCGAGCGGGGAGACATGAAAGGAGAGATGTGGTGGTTAATTGATGTGTTTGCGCTCGGCGGTTGCATCCGGTTTTTCGAAGCCACATGTTTTGCGTATGGAACGCACCGCCTGTTGTGTGGCTCAGGCTCGTCTGCTGCTCTTCCTGCCTCCCCGGCAATCACATCTCCAACACCCCTGCGGCTGGAGCTGCTCTGGGGCGACTGCACCCAGTCTGGGTCACACAGCCACGGAAGCAATTCGGTTGGAAAAGATCTCTGAGATCATCAAGACCAACCTTTGGCCGAACACCAGCATGTCAACTAGACCATGGCACCAAATGCTGCATGCAGTCCTTAAACACCTCCACAGACGATGACTGGACACAGTCTCTTTTCCTCATCTCTTGATGACACTCCATCATACAACCATTAGGTGGGATGGTGGTGCTACACAGCTTGTGATTTGTCTGTGTCTTGTTTGCATTTTTGAACTGCAGAAATGTTAAATATGTAACCTTTGCAGTCTCTTTTTTGGTCATGGTTGGAATAGTCTTTAATTGAAATAGCTGGAATGTTATTTGCAAAGAAATAAAAAATCTATAAATGTTCAAGTAGGATTGATTACTGATTTCACTTATAAACAGAAGTTTTGGAACACGTTATTTCATCCTTGTTCCATTTCTTAATGGGAAAAAAGAAAACAAAACAACTGAGAAAGACAAGCTGTCAAGTGGCCTTCCATGGTTTTGTAAATGCTCACAGTACACGTATAATACAAATTTTTCACTAGTTAATTTTCAGTTTGCAGAAAGGATATACAAGTTTGGATTTTTTACATAAATGAAATATAATTTCTGCCTTTTTTCTAGGAAGTCTAAGTAATCCTGAATTAACAAGTCTGGTGAAAACATACTTAAAATTCTATATGCTAACTTAGATTCCTGCATAGGCATCAAGGAGCCGAGTTGGGACCATGTATTTTAAAATGTTACCAGACACTTCTGTTGATATATTTGTAGCCACCAGCCTGTGAATCCAGTCTTTCCATTTTACCAACAATCTGCTGATGTTATCCTTATTCCTATCTCATCACCCAAGCAGAAAATCTTTCATGCTTTCCTCTTTCTTTATGAGTTCTGTTGCCCAAATTATGTGGTTTAGTCAGACATTTGTCCCTCACTGCCTGATACCTGCCTTTTCTAGAGGTACCTCATCAGTTAGATTCAAGCCCATGTTCTAAATGGCTTTTGTTAGCTTAGTGACCAATACTGGATCTCTCAGATGTGCATCTGAAAATAAAAGCCCACGCCTGATACCATTTTCTAACTGTGGGCTGCTGTCGTACATGCCTTAAAAGCTTCCTGCACCACCTTAGCCCTACTCTTTTTTTGAACTTAGTTCCAAGCCCTAGAAGTCTATTTGCATGTAAGGACTTTGGTTCTTAGGCATTTTAATCTGGAAAAAAAAAAAAAAAATCAAAGAAATTCAGTGAATAAACATTTAGCAAAGTAATTCCATAAATATTTTTTTTCCCTCAAAACACTGCAAAGTTTCAGATATTTGGAAAGAAATGCAGTACTAAACATACACAGTCTGTTGTTGGAGTAAGTCCAGAGGAGAGCCACCAAGATGATTAGAGGGGTGGAGCACCTCTCCTGTGAGGAAAGGCTGAGAGAGTTGGGATTGTTCAGCCTGGAAGAGAGAAGGCTTTGGAGTGACCTAATTGCAGCCTTCCAGTACTGGAAGGGAGCCGACAACAAAGATGCAAAGGGACTCTTTACAAGAGCATGTGGTGACATGACAAGGGGGAATGATTTTAAACTGAAAGAGGAAAGGTTTAGATTAGATATTAGGAAAAAATCCTTTATTATGCAGATGGTGAGGCACTGGAACAGGTTGCCCAGAAAAGATATGGATGCCCCATCCCTGGAAGTGTCATGGCCAGTTTGGATGGGTCTTTGAGTAACTGGGGCTACTGAAAGGAGTCCCGTGTCCATGGCACAGGGCTTGCAAGTAAGTGGTCTTTCAGGTCCCTTCCAACTCAAAGCATTTCTATGAATGTATGACAATGAGTTAAAGTGTAGGAAGACTGCCAGACCATGAACTATGCCTTTTCAGGGCCAGTTATTCCCTTTGAGATAAAATTCAACTGTCTGCTGACTGGTTAAGCCCTGTTTTGAAGTTTTGCATAACCACTAAATTGTTCCAGTCTGTTTCAATAAATAAATTGTAATTTATGGTTGCATTCAGTTAGAGAGTGTTATTATTCTATTATGCATAGGCTTGTATAAATCATAAATGCAGTACACAAACAGTCTAGAATGTATGACAATCTAATTAATTTAGCTATCCAAATAAAAAATAAAAAACAAAACCCAAAGTGCAAACACAACATAATAACCTAAGAAAGAGACTTAAATGCATACTAGTGCCATTGGAGGTTTTATTTAAGAACATGTGTTTGATCTCATACTTATTATATTCCCTTTGTGCAATGTTCAACAACTCATACACAACAGCTGTTAGTTCAGCGGCAATAGTCAAGCAGTAATATAAAATCATATAGGACTCAGTCTACTGAGGAGAAAATAATAAAGGTGACAGCAGCCTAGATAATGTTATGGAACTGACACAAAAGATCTAGACATGACAGGTGAAAATTGAACAGCTGATTCTCTTTATTGGTTGTACTTATACTGAAGGAAGAGGGACTCTAAAGAAAAAGGAAATAAAAATAGTTTTTTCTCTCCCGAGGTCAAACAAGGCTTCTAACAGGGACACCCAACAATTATTGACTGTATACATTATTGAACATATAGTTCCAGTTCTTTGGTGTTTGCTTATGAATCCCAGTGAGGCTGGACCTTGGCAAGTAATGCAGTAACTTGGGGGCCAGCCTTTGGTGGTGACGAAGGGTGTTGTTCTGTGGAAATGCATCTTCCCATGGAGTGGAAATGCCTTTTCCTTGGACAGTGTTCAGTAAACACAATTAGCAATTGCTAAACAAGCGGCTGGCTCTGAAAACTGAAGCAAAGCGTGATTCAGTGTTGACAAATACTTGCAGACAAATCAGAAGGTGAATAATGGTTTGGAGGTTTGACCCATAATAAATAATCAGGCTGGGTATATGCATTAACAGAGAGTACAAATCTCTTTTTGGCTGTAGACTGTCTTTCTTTCACTATTATTTGTAGATGCCAGTAGGTTTTTATAGTTTTCTTTGTTTATTCCACCTCTGATTTACAAGACTATGAGTATAGTCATAATTACATTCTCCATGGCTAAACCAAAGTAAAATCTTCATGCCTTCACACAAAAGAAGATACCTTTTATTTCTATAGCTTTATTTCTTTTTTCAGGAGCACTTTGTAAGATCAAGAAATTATCTTTTAATAATCTCGGCTATTTCTCTAAATTGAAATCATAAAATTCTAGAAACACAGAATAATTTAAGTTGGAAGGAACCTCTGTAAATCACCTGCTCTAATCCCTGCTCAAATCAGAGCTGATTTAAATGAAGTTGCTCAGGGCAACCAGTCAAGTTCTGAGTATCTCACAGTGTGATGAAACCGCAACTTTTTCTGACAACTTGTTCTGATGTTTGACTGCTTTCACGAAACAAACGAAATCTTTCTATCTAATCAAAATTTCACTGCTGTGCCTTTATATTTGTTATCTATGATCCTATACCTACCTCTTCAGGAAGAGTTTGGATTTATCTTCTGTCTGTGTTTTCATTAGACAGTTGAAGACAGCAGTAAGATCCTGAGATCCCCCTCCCTTAACCTTGTCATTTCATGGCTGAACAAGGCAATTTCTTTGAGCATTTTGTCATATGTCATGTGTTTAAGTCATCTTATCATCTTGGTCATCTTCCAATGGTTTCAATCCAGTACATCAATGTCTTTTTTTTACCCTGGGGAGTGCAAAACTGGAAGCAGTATTCCATCTGCAGCCTCGCATGGGGTGACTAAAAAAGATCAAGCCCTTGTGACTGATTTTCCTTTGAAGATTGAAATTGTGTTCAAGAACACTTTTGCAGTGAAGGGTTAAACCCCAGGGCATTTAACCACGCCATGCTGCCAGTGAGTGTCAACAGTCTCTGCTCCAAAGCAGTATAGCTGAACATCACAATCAGGAGAACTTAGCCCAAAGTTTTGCTGACTGGTGCGAGAGGCTGAATAGGTTGCAGATTGTTTTTTTCACGACAGTATGGGCTTTGCAGTGCTGACAAAGATGAAATCTTCTGCTAGTAAGCAAATGAGAGTTGTGTGCATTAGGGACTGATACTAACAAAGAGGAAACATAAGCAACATCATTTTCCTCGCAGTACTCACTGTTAAAGCAATAAGCAACTGACTGCTAAAAGTGATAACAATGTGATTTTTTAGCTAAGTGAAAATAAATGACTATTGAATTTTCTTGGCTGAATAGAGATAATTCTAAATTATAATACTGTAGGTGAATTTCTAGGATTTTACAAAAAGTGAGAAACCTGAAATTGCCTGGCTCTTTAGTGAAGAACTGCAGGTAGAAAAATTCTGCCTTTTGTAGAAATGACAGTCACTGAGAAAAAAAGGCACCTGTGCATGCATTTTTACCCTGATTCAGAAAATGTGTCTGTGTGAAAGTTGCATTTGGAAAGTGACTGTAAATTTGTGTAATTTGTTTGTTAGGTGAAAGAAGAATGGGAAAAATTGCATAATACTAGAAGTAGAACAAACAAATAAAAGAATGTCTAAAAAGCTCAGGAAAGCTGCCTCTATATCTTTTGCTTGTTACATCTGCCATTTTCTACTCCTGGGACTATGTACTTCAGCATGTGTTAGGGTTTCCTTACCCTTACTAAGCTGAGAACTTCCCAAGACCCCCTTTTTCATGGTGGCAAGATCTTGTAACTAGAAGAGACATTGCTGGCTTCCAAATCTTGTTAATTTTGAAACAGTCTCATAATTTTTTCAGTGCTTTAGGCACTGTCTGAAACACTATATTTTCAACCCAAATCACAGAATGAACAACCTTAGTTCAGCATCCCAAGCTACAAAATGAGAGACAAGCGTTTATATCACTCACATTAAAAAAACCTGAAATATGCTGTATTTCTGGTCTTTGAATGTTTTATGGATCAGTATTTATGGGTCTGGCTGTAAGCAGCAGAAGCAAGTGCAGCTGCCTGAGTGCTGGGCACAGATTTTACAGTGTATACAGCCTGTGTGTTTACTGTAAGCTATCATTGCTATAGGAAGAAAAGAGATTTTGATTAAGAGATATGCAATAAATTTGCTTTAATCAAACCCACAGTTTTCAAGTTTAGAATGTCCAAATTAATCATACATATTATATACAGAGAGTTTAATGTTTGAGCATTTGAAAACACTAATGAAAAATATATTCTCATATTCCGTTCAGTACCATAATAAAATTTGGACCACTGGTTCCAGCCTGAGATGTACCATTTCAATCCAGTATGGTCCTGGCTTTGTGTAGGCTGATCACAAGTACACTGGTTGTCCTGTGAGCATCAGAGGATTAAAAATAGATATATGATGTAGGTAAACTCATCCATTTATGTGTGTTTGTGCTGATTTAAATAGTCTAATATTTTGAGGAATATTTTGAATATACTAATGTGTTTGATAAACCAAATATCTATTTATAAATATAAGGCCAGGGACAATAGCTTCCTTGTTTTCTTGGGTTTTGCATTATTCACTAGTTCAGTTTAACAAACAATCAGAAATAACAGTATCAGTCACGGTGCCACAGGGAGACACTGTTGTCCAAACCATCATTTCCTATGCCTGCCTTGTCCCATCCATAATCCAGTACTTTTCTACAATTGAGAAGAGCCTTGAGAATCTCAGACAAAGGATTCTATATCAGTGACAAATATTACAAATGTAATTGTGGCAATCATATGCTGTGATGCAGGATAGGTAAGTGTAAGGAATCAATTACAATTGTTAATGCTTGTGTTTGGGGAAGAATATTTAAGAAACCCCCTCAAATTAGGATACTTTGCTAAAAAGTAGGTTTCTGCACAAAGAGGAAACATATCCTGTTTTTTCCAGACTCTTTGTGTCAAAATGTTACTATGTTTGGAAACAGTTGCAAGAAAGGTCATAGGCCCTCTACGAATTCTTGTTCCTGGTACAGCAATGAAAAAGTTTGGTTTTCTACATTAATGAACATGTTCTTCTTTCACACTAATTATCCATATTCTTACATCATTTATATTTCACTCATGTCTCTGTGTCCTTCTTGGAAAAATACAGACAGAATATATAAACTAAAAATGCTGTCCTTGAGATCTCTTCAGTGCTTTTCCAATACCCTTCTGTCTTGGTGTCTAGTTTTAATCAGCAAACTTTTCCTTACTTAAAAGCAAGAANTTTTTTTAATCATCTGTCCTTTTAATTCTTAATATTTTTCTTTCTTTCTCTTCTTTCTTTCTTTTCTTTCTCTCTTTCCTGTTTAATACATGGACTATCCCTTCGTGTTAGCAGGGGCAGAACTGTGGTAATGCTCTTATCATAATCTATTTATGTAACAGTTTGGGCTAGGTTCTCCTTTCGCAAAAGGAACTAGCTACCTTGAGTGAGTATATATTTCTTCTTGCTACATCGGTTGTATAGATTATGAAACATTTTGCTCTCAGTTTGGTAAGGATCTCCAGTACAGTACAGTCTGGAGCAGTGTTGTGTTGCAATGCTGCCCATTCCATCCTTCCCAAGGTATGTTTTTGCTGCATTTTCCACAGTCTTAGCAGGCATTGGAAGGACTAAATGACATCCTAAATTTAAATGCCTTAAAATTTTATCTTTTACCTTACAATGCGGTTACCGTAGGCATTGGCAAACTTGTAATTTTCATTATCCCACAACTGTGTGCGGGAATACTGCGGGATCCTTACAGTAATCTCAAGAAAATAGTTAGGTAATGCTCAGTGTATTCTGTCAGATTGCTTAAATTCTGTATATGTCACACTTGAGAAACAGCTGCTAATGTTAGTGATGATAAGTGCAGTGATACAATATGCAGCCATCACTATTGTTAACAGACTGTAACTCTCTCACCTATGTGCCCTTTACACATAAACATCTGCATTGCTCTTTCTCATCCTAGGAGATGCTGTGCTGGAGCAGTGGGACCAGCCCAGGTCCCTCTGTGCTGTGCTATCCACTTCCTCCCAAAGTGTCTGCACTACCCTTGATCATGGAAAAGACTGTGTATCGTAGCCCCTCCTTATTCTGCCACTTAGAGCTTATTGGTACTTTTAATCAATCCAGCATGTGCTAATGAACACTTCTGATTAATTTCTTATTAGATTCATGAGATTATAAAGTCTCAATGCAGAAAAGGAGAGGGAGAGTCCTATGCTCAGAATATTTCTGCAGCTATAGCTGTTCCTAAAGCTTTGTGCTCATCTACTGTGAGCTGGCAGAGCCACTTATTACCCATGCTTTTCTCCATGCAGCCAGTATGCTCAGGAGCTCTGTCACCACTCTTGTGAAGGTACCTACTCTGTTTCTGCCAAAGGGGATGAAGTATAGAAGCACAACCTGTCTGGATAGATCAATATGTACTGTGTATGCATTGTCCCATATTTGTCCCCTGTTGCTGGTATGGTCTTTGTTATCTTGCAGAATCACTAGTAACAATGTGTTGAGTATTTAGGGTGTTTTCTCACAATCCCCGTTTGAATTCATTTCTCTATCCACCCACCAGGTGCTACTCTCCAATTTCCAGCTGCTATGCAATGTGAAAATCAGGGCCTAGTAGTGGAGTTGAAAATATAAACTAGAGACAAACAGTGAATTTTCCTATGTCTATGTATTTCCTTCTTGCTCTCTGTGGAAAGTGATGAACACTCAGCCCTCTCCTGTGTGTTTTTTTTTGGGGAGGGCTTGTTTGCCCTTTTTTTGCACATTTTTTGTTGTTGTTGGTTGGGTTTCTTTGTTTTGTTTGTTTGTTTGTTTTGAATCTAGGAAAACTGAAGGATACATTGGTATTTGTTTATGAACGTGATTTAGACTTATTAAAACAGCAACGTCACATATATAAAATGTATAGGGACACAGGAACCACAGCAAGTTTTAGTACCACTTTTCAGTCTGCCTCTGTAGTCCCTGTTAATAATGAGAAGGTAGATCACTCCAATGAGAAATAAGTCACTACGAGCCATAGTTGAAGAAAAAAGTTACACCATTACAGACAGCAACTAGCCATTAATTTGTGTGTATCTATTCAGACACAAATCAGAACAGAAGGGTTTCCAGTTTTTACTGCTTTGTGTGATGCCAGTTCTGACATTGAAGCAGCTACATAGAAGATGTAGGACTTATTTTTTAATATCTGTTAAAGATGACATGAGCTGTTGTAGGAGGAAAAGGTTTATCAGAAATCAACAAGTATTAAAAGACGAGCAGATTTTCCTTTAATGAGTAACATACGTTACACATTTTCCTTTATTTTACTTCCTGTCATATTGTGGCAAGAAGGTGTAAATTTTTTTGTATTTCTTTTTTGCCTAAGATCACTGAAGACTTACATACTTAACACAGCTATCTCACAGTCCAGTAGCTGGCAAGTACGTATACAGATTTTTGGCTAAAAGAAGTGATATTTCTGCTGGATGTGCTGTTTTTGACAGAGTTATCAGAGACATGTGTCTCTAAATATAGATTTACAGATCTATACTGAATTAGGAATGTCGGAGATACAGTTAGATGTGGAGCTTAGTAAATGTTACTAAATTTTCAATTATTTTTTTCTGTTCACTCTGGGTGTGATATCTGATAAAATATAGCTCTTTGCAAGTGAGTCAGCAAACCAAAGCTACTGTAGCCTTCTTTTGGATAACTGAGGCTACTTCAATATCAGTGTTGGTGAAATTATTTTAAACATTTCCAAAGTAATAAGCTCCAAGAAATATAGAAGTGCTGTCAGAGCACTGGACGTCAGGCAGGATGATGAGCACACCAGGTGGTGAAATGGCACAGGGGAAAAAGAAACTTGATTGCTTAAGGAAGTTCTCTGAGACATACTTTGAAGTACAAAGCCTTTGAGCTTACAGCCCTGTATAGGATGCAGGGGAATATGAGCATGTGTATTGGAGGGGAGGGTCATTTGGATCAAAAGTACCGCTTTTGTGGCCAGGAAAACCTGTGGGGCAAAGGAGGCCCTGGCAGCTGCAAATTGGCTCTCCCACTGGATGGTGCCTCTGGGTTTGTGACAAGAAGTGGTCAGCAGTGCACCTACTGAGCTTAACTCATCCATTTCCACTGAAGGAATAGATGTTCCTGAGGAGCTCACCAAAACAATGACAAGAGACATTCAAGGAAGTAGTTTCTGAATGATTTTGTACATTGTAGTATGATATTCTGCATGTATTCTAAGACTGGGTCTCCATTTCTCATTCAAAGAAGAAAAACAGGAGTATGACAGTGTTTTTCTGAGTCTTCTCCAGGCACACCTTTGTATAAAGAAAGCAATGTGGAAAACCTGTTCCAGGTGGCAACTTGAAGACCCAGTAAACAAGTAAACTTTGGGTATATTTGAAGGCTTGCTAGGTGTTCGATGACCAACTGTGTTTACTGTGACCAACTTCTATTTATACAGAATGTCCATATTTAGCTGCCCACCCGTTTTCTATCTAATAAAACCGTTTCCTCACTGATACCTTCATACCAGTACATGTGATCCCTCTTGAATATATCAGTTTTCAAGAGCACAGTTTTGCTTTCTGACATGAAAAGTAGCCACTATTTAAACCTTTTTATTTAAGTGTCACTCTAGTTACTCATTTCTCTTCCCATCTCTGTGTGGTCGTGAATACAATATCCCGCCTGACCTCTAGTGGTTTCCTCCTGAACTGAGTCTCCTGCATACAGACTTCACGTCTTACATTTGGCAGCCAGGAGAGGGATGAGCACAGATTTAAGAGAGTGCAGCATGAACAGAAATTAAATTGGGTCTCAGGAACATGTCAATGACATCTCAGCCCGTATCAGGAATAGTGTGTCCAGCAGGACCAGGGCAGGGATTGTCTCCCTGCACTCAGCACTGGTGAGGCTGCACCTCGAGTGCTGTGTTCACTTTAGGGCCACTCACTACAAAGAAAGACATTGAGGTACTGGAGCGTGTCCAGAGAAGGGACACAAAGAGGATGAAGTGTCTGGAGCACAAGTCCCATGAGGAGAAGCTGAGGGACCTGAGGTTGTTTAGCTTGGAGAAAAGGAGGCTTAGGGGAGACCTTATCATAAAGGGGGTTGCAGCCAGGTGCAGCCTCTTCTCCCAAGTAAACAAGCAACAGGACAAGAGGAAATGGGCTCAAGTTGTGCCAGGAGGGGCTTAGCTGGGATATTAGGAAAATTTTCTTCACTGAAAGCACTGAAGCAGACTGCCTAGGGAAGAGGTGGAATCACCATTCCTGGAGATATGTAAACATCTTGTAGATGTGGCACTTAAAAACATGGATAAGTAGTAGGACTATGCAGTGTTAGGTTAATGGTTGGGCTCAACAAACTTTGAGGTCTTTTCCAACCTAAATGATTTTATGATTCTATGAGGGTTTTTTTTCTCAGTTGGGGTTGTTGTATGCAGGATTACATGATTAGTTGCATGTGGTTAAAGACCTGAAGCTCCCTGCAGGACTTTAGGCATATTTTCTGCACACCCGTGAGCTGCAATAATATGTAGCCATCTTTATAGAGTGCTTTGAACTCTATGGATAAGTTTTTCATGAATTTAGGACAACTTGATCTATGAACTATCCTGACCTAATGTTGTAAAGCAGGAATGATCTTCTGGATCTATTGTAGGCATGTGTGTACTCTCAGTGCATTGCTATGTATGTATTCATCATACACCAGTGCTTGTATACTCAAGGATTATCTTAATTGCTTGTAAAATCCAATTAAGACATCACAGTAATTATATGTCTTATCTCTTTGCAGGTAATTATGCAGCATGCCTGTTTGCATGCATGTACATGTAGATTATGCATGTGTGTGTTTCTACATATTTCTGCATGTTGAATCTGCATTCAGATATAATCCTATTTCAGTGCATGCAAAATCAGTTTGATGTCCTCCAACCTGTTTTTTCCTTTGAGCATTAGTCATGTTTCTATTCCATGTATTTAAACATTTCATAACTGTCTGCTTACTAAACAATGGCTATAACAAACTATGGATGAGGCATAAATAATTCGTAATCACCAGAATAGACATGTAAATAACCAAGTTACCTGTGGAATGAATGGGCATGTATATTCACACTGCCGTTCCAGTGACTTGTATCTCAGCAGATCAGCTCCACCCAACTCCCAGACGCTGCTGCACTTTTCCATCTAGAATCTTTTTGGCTACATTAGCTGTGCTAATAGAAAAACAGGCTTGCTGTTAAGTATGCACCTACTTCTGAAAAATTACCAGTATATATAACTTTATCACCTAGAAGAATGAATGTGGCTTTAGAATGTTTAATGTCAGTGCATACATCAATTTCCCTTGGTAATGATTTTAACGTAAGCAGTTTTGCTTCAAAATGTTGACATTACCGATTTTTTTTTAGCCTGATATTAATGTTTCCTGTCTCTATTGCAGATAATAAAATTGGTAGGAGAAATCTGGAAGGGGTTTCTGGTTAATAGATCTACTAGACTGGGTAATGACATAAAATCTCAGTGCATCATAAGGTTTTCTTTGCAAATAGCAAGAGAAAATAGAAAGAGTGGGAATGTACTCTGAGTAACAGTAAACAGATTCTTTTTCCTTTCCTCTGGAGACTGTCACTGTTGCACCTAACTGCTACTTTAATATATTAAATTTTAAATGTAATTTTCTGTTATTACACCTTGTGTGGTTGTTGAACCAGCCATGATATTTAAAGCATTACCTTAGTAAAGTGCAGTTTCAAAGCTGAACTGAAATTTCTCTATAATATTCCACACTACCGTCAGTGAGTAACTGTTCCATTTGCTTACAGTTAGGGGAATTTTACTCTGTAATCATCTGACATCAAAATAGTAACTAGTGTTTCAATTCAGTATTATAGAATATCAGAAGAACAGAATCTGAATTAAAACTCTATTTAGTAAAAATTATTAGTGGATGAATCATGAGATTGGAGGCAAGAAACTTCTGTACTCCATTGGCAGTTTTGATATTATCTACTTTTATAGCCTTGGGCTAGTAATATTAAACATATTCTGTCACGACTTTCTGAATCAGGCAATTGTGTAACCAAAGTATACAGTGTCTGTGCAGAGTTTTGACCATCATAAGTAGGCTTTACCAGCTCAAGATCATTATTAATGAAAGTAGATTAAAAATGCAAGGTCATGCACTTCTAAATTAGGATGTTCCAGACTGATTATTGTCCTCTTTACAATTATTAACCAGGGGCTAAAATTCAGCAAAATTAAGAAGAATTGGGATAATGAACAGGCAGCCTTAATTAAAATCCCCATTGACATCTGCTCTGAGAAAAAGAATTAGATACAGGTAAAGAGTAAGCGCAGCTTTAGCCTTGCTAGCAGTGATAGGTATCCCAACAGTTGGGTTTGGCAGTACTGAGATTCACTTTCTAAGAAGATAAGAACTGGATTTAATGTGCACTGATGTTTTGAAATAATTGCTTATTTTATTAGTCAACATCATGTAAAACATATTATTCCCTGTCCATGGTTCATTATGTATCTAAAATGATACAGGGCACTTTATTTGGGAGTCATGTATTTTTTACTGCTGTCCTTAATGGAGTGATCCCAATTGAATGAAACAGAAAGAGTTAATTTATAGATGTCAGCGCAGCACCTGTAATGGGATGCAAATGGAAGCTTTGTTCTGTTATCCTGTCAGTAAACTGCCTGTGCCTTCTTCAAATAGGCAGATTCAGCATTGCCTTCCTGTCAGAGTGGATGGAGGCGGCAGTTAGCTCATACTCCCATCCTTAATGCAATGTGAGAGTGTTAATTTTGGAGGAGTCATCACTGGGAGAAATGCTTGGAGATATTTTTGGGGAGTGGCATAGTGATTTTGTACTTTTTTAAATGAGATGGTATTAGATTGAGTTCATTGGAAGCTGTTCTTCATGGGGGTGGGGAAGTAAGAGGGGAATGGTGCAGGATCCTGTCTGAACCTCAATAAGAAAAACAAATTAATTAATAAGAGAACTGCTTTAATAAGGCAAAAGAATAAGAATATAGATGGCCAGTAAATGTTGTGTCCCTTCAGATCCTGGACACATGAAGTTCATGGAGCATCTGATGGAGCCTGGATAGATTTTCCCACTGCACTGCACAGAGCAGAACATAAGAGAGACAAGCTCTCCCTTCTGGTCATTCAGTATATATTTTCTTTTTAAGAACAAAACCTTCTGTTTCTACAGCATGTTCTCATGAGAACTTCTTGCTGCACTTTTGGATAAAGGCAAGGCCGGGAAAGCAGGTGGTGCCAGTGCCAGCACTGTGTGGGATCTGTCATCAGGCTCCTCAGTTGCAAGGAAAGGAGCGCCACAAAGGTGATAGAGCACCTCTGATGTGAAAACAGGCTGAGAGAGTTGGGGTTTTTCAGCCTGGAGAAGAGAAGGCTCCCCAGAGACCTTAGAGCACTTTCCAGTGCCTAAAGGGGGCTGCAAGAGAGCTGGAGAGGGACTTTTACAAGGGCATGCACTGGCTTCAAAGGGAAAGAGTGCAGATTTATATTAGATATTAACAAGTGATTCTTCAGTATGAGAGTGGTGAGAGACCAGCACAGGTTGCCCAGAGAACGTACGGATGCCTGATCCCTGGAAGTGTTCAAGGCCAGGCTGGACGAGGCTCTGAGCAACACGATCTAGTGGAAGGTGCTCCTGCCCATGGCAGGGGGGTTGGAATGAAATGATCTGTGAGGCCTCTTCCAAACCAAACCATTCTTTGATTCCATGATCTGGTGGTTATCCTGTGGCCAAGGGTGCTGTGCAGTACCACAGAGGCCAGAGGGCCATTCTGGATGCGCAGGATAGCACATCACAGACTTGCTCCTGGGCAGGTTAGCTGTCATGTGGATCACTGACTCCTAAACATGCAGTGGTTTCTTGGTCAGGAATGATACATGACAAGGGGAAAAAGTAGGTTTAATCTCTCAGTACCTTACCTTCTCTTCAAACTTGCAAAACTCTGCAGTGACCACAGACAAATTAACATGATTTTATGCAGCATTTTGCTAGCACAAGGACTGAGTAACTAAGCCCAAAGGATTCTTATTTCTTTCCCTGTTTTTCTCATGGCATTTCAGGAAGCAAATTATCATTTACTTCACAAATACATGGACATTTTCTCCTGTTTCCTGGCTTTGCTTTATTAGTATTTCCTATGTGAACTGCGTCTAATACGTTTTCCTGACTGAACCTTTCAGATGCAGGAGAAAGTGCCAGGATCTGTAGAAATGGTACATTTGCATTTAGATCTGACAAGCTATAGAATTTTTGTGCAGTTTTGTAAGCAGTTTTAATACTTTTTATTTCCAAATCAGAAGCTAGGATTTCACTCCATGCATTACAAATAAACTCTAACAAAATTTCAGGCATAAGCTTTTGAATGGATGGAACATATAACATTTTCTCTCTAATATACTCATGTTCAAGAAGTGAATTATCCTGAAAAAGTGACATTTGACATTTTGAAGTCTATTAAGATAATGATAAGTTATCAAATATACTGTGTGCAAATTTGACAGTTGAACATCCCCAAGATATTAGGGGATGCAGCATCCCTCCTTCAGTTTCCACCCTTTCAAGGTAACATTTCCATTCTTATTATAGGAATGGAAGGGATCAAATAGCCAGCAGTGACAAGGTACATTATGAAATCTGCAATAATGAGCAAATTTTTGTTAAAAGGCAGACTTCAACTCTCTAGAAAAATCCATATTTGCTGTCAGGTTCAAAGAGAAAACTGTAGTGCTTGAAGGGACCACATTGGCTAAAACTAGCTGGGGAAGATGAAAATAACACCTTATGTTGTCACTGTCACTTCTTGTGGATTGCAAAGGACTGACATGCAGGTTGGATATGAAGGACTGTCAACATCACTGTTTATTTTGTCCCAAGAGCAGGAGTGTTCCATCTACACATCAGTCAAGTCTTGACCACTCAGAATGAGCTTCATCCATCTGACTTCTTCACTGCTCCCCAGAGCAAGGACTTATGTCTCCCTTATTGATAGGACTTGTCTTTGACATGTTCACCTGATATCTCTGTCAAGGGCAGTTGTGAAGGAGACGACCTATGAGATCATGGGCTGAGATAATAAAATGGAGAAGAAACAGAGACACTGTGCAGCTGCAAAGAGTGGGTTACCACTCAGACCTGGCATGTAACATTGTCCTGCTGAGTGGCACAATCTGCAGCCAAAGCCCAGAGCTGTGGCTTTTCCCAGCCCTGCAGCCTGAGGCTCCAGGCATGCCTCTTGCCTGATGGGAAGATGCAGTGCTCTCTCTTGAACCTCAGAAAAAGAAATCTGAAATGTCTCTGTGCTCTGCCAAATGGTTGGAGGAATTTACTGGATCTGGTTTCTAGCATAAATCTGATTAATGAAAGCATTTGTTTGTACTTCCAAACTGAAATCTCATTTTAGATGTCCTCAGGATCTGAAAGAATTCACATCTCACTTCTGGACTGTGATTGGAACCATCTTTGGTCACTACAGATCTGTAATCTGTGGAGATTTTTTTTCCCCGGCGTTATAACTATAGTCTATGATAGCTGTTAAAATTCAACTTAGAAAACAAAGCTCAGTTTATAAATGAGGAGCTTGAAGATGCTATAAAATATATAATGCTATTTTGTGAATCAATTTTTCATTTAATACAATATTTTATATACTGACAGGCTTCCTTTGATCTATATTTATTATCTGCCACTTGCCTTGAAATGAGAAATGTAACTACTTTGATAAATGGATTTGAAAGGTTATCTAGTTTCATGGTAGCTTCTCTAAGTTACCATTATGTGCTTTGATGAAATGCTATTTGGTAAGTTTCTGAAAGGACATTTTGGTGCTCTGGGAGAGTGATAGTTCTCTCTTTTTCGTTGTATGGATATACATGAGAGGACATGTGAGAGGCAGGAACTGTCTCATTTTCCTCTGTGCAGATAGTCATCAAAATAGTCCAGTACTCTTTTCATTGGCATGTGGAGGTCATTAAACTCATTAAACTCCTTCTTCAGACCTTAAACCTCCCCTCGCCCAAGCCACTTTTTTCTTAAACTTGAAGTGATCCATGACATTTAGTTTTATCTTGGGCTGAATTTCGCAAACAAAAGATAAACTTACATGCTTGCTGATTTGCTTATTACATGATATACCTCAGAGTTTTTTAAAATAGTAAACTTTTTTACGTAGATAAGAAATGTTTGTTTATACTGCATCATTAGTTCAGTAGCAGATTTTGTCACATCTGATACTAAAGAGGGATTCAATGAAGGTTTTTGGTCTCCATATTTATATTTTAGAGAACCAGTCACCACAGAGGTCACCACCCACACCAGAGAGGATGAGGTCTTGCAGGGCCAACACTGAGCTGAGGAAAGGCACGCTGGCTAGAGGACAGTTTCTCCATGGGATTCTTCCTTACTGTTCCTAGGGAGAACTTTCCCATTGATGCCAGCAGCTGCAGGCTTGGGCTGTGTGACCAGAACCAAAGGCCCATGTACCAATGGTAGTCTTCCATGCAACTTGGGATGAAAGAGCCTGAGATTCCATGTGTAGGATATGGCCCTAGTTACTTCTCAATGCATCCAGGACTTACACCTGACAATTTATTTTTAAGAGAGCGCTCCTGCTCCCCAAGTGCTGTTACTCCTTCAGCCTCCCTGTCAGGAGAGAAAGGGCTGGGAAAAGTAGGATACTTATCAGGGGAAACAGTCCAGTGTTTTCAGGTACTTTCTGTACTTTTTTTTCATCCAAAGACACTGTTCTCTTGCTCCCTGGTAAGAAAAGACTGTCCTGTTTTTCACTATTGCAAATGGCATTCTCTACTGTTGACCCACCATTTATCTTATACAGATAGTTAACATTTTTATATATATTTATTGCTACTTCTGTCAGGACAATTTATTCTTCACAATGGTTTCTTGCATCTCTTTCTCTTCCTCTTCACCAGTAGCCTTTGTACAATCACTGGCTAAAACACCTATCTCTATTAATCACAGTTAGGTGTGCAGATTTATAGTATACTTTTATGGTACCTGCGTTATGTTTGCATCATCTATATCAAGACGACTGACTGAAGCAGGACAAAACAAAAATATAAGTACTACTCTAAGCACTCTGCAACTGAAATAACCCCTTTTCAAAAATGCTGAAGGAGATTGTCAAGGATATGGCAATGAAATATAAGTTCATTATTCATCATAATAGAGAGAGCCGTGAGAGGAAAAATACTGCTTTGTGTGGGTGTATTCATATATAACAGGCAGGAGAGGAAGCCAGATTTCTTAAACTGAAAACACTAAGTTGTTTGTATCTGGATGGTCAAGTGGAGAAGAAGATTCAAATTTTGTGCCTAAGTTTTTTGAGTGAATATATTGTAGTAATTTCATATTTTTTTTAATGGATTATCTACAATTTCTTTCCAGTAGCAAGGTAATTTTCTCTAGTATTTTGCTTTGCTTGCCTATGATTTTTTTTTTTTGAAGGCTGCTTACTCAAGCATTTCTTTATGCAATACCCAACTTTTTCCTGCAAGGAGAAAGGACTGCGCTCTAATGGGCTCATAAGCTGCTGCAGTTTGAAGGGCAGCAATAATGGGGCCTTTGTCAGACCTCGCCTGTGCTTGGGTTAACTGGCAAAAATATTTGCCTTTGGAATGTAAAGTTCAGACCAGCTACAAAACATGTTAATGTGCCAGTTCAGCAGGGGAAAGAAGCGTGCCCTTCACCATACATTCTCTCTCCTGTTATTTTTAGACCTTTCCTCAGCCTTGCTTAACTATAGGCAAGGAAGTTGAAATCTTCTGCTGAATCAGGGTCTGTATGTGGAAGGTGGAGTTAAAACACAACTATGGGGGAAGCTAATTTAAAATCAGGAGGAAAAGGTAACAAAATCCTTTTGTGGCTGTTATATTGCTAACTGTCACACAAAGCCTGTTTTACTAAGAACAGTGAATTTGATGCAGCTCCCGAAGAGCAAATCTGATGACAAGGAGTCATAGGTTTTCATTGTATTTGCTTGAAAGAGTAGCAATTTAGACCCAAGTGAATAATTCACAGCAAACAATTTATCTGATGGGTTTGGCATTTTTCTTAGATCATGAAATATCCATGAGCAAAATTGTAGCTTCCTTTTATTCATTTTTTGTTGAGTGCATTTTTGAATTTTTATCTTTCAAGCTTGTGATTAGGAGAAGTGTTTTAAATACGACTGTGTTGTAATTGGTCATTTAAGTCAATATTTTACGTTTTCTGACTCTTGAGGATGCTCTTTTGCCTACATCATCTCATTTTAAATGTTATGGGGACACTTAGTTGACCCAGAGCTTTGGTTTTTTCCCAAAAATATTCTCTACCATTGCCTGCCTTTTTAAACTCAATGGACTAAATGTGAATATTGTTGTATGTAGATGAGGGAAAAAACATAAATGAAAACTATGTGGGTAGTGAAATTACCAGAGGGATTACTGACACAGTTGTTGAGAGAAAGCTGATTTGAGTTTCTGGATATCCTATCCATCTACCTGGTAGGTTATATTTAATTGTCCTGAAGATTTCTTTTCTGTCAGTCAGTTTCATTCTTTTCCCCCTCTTTACACACACACATAACCCCCCTTACTTCTCACATCCCCTCCCTCCCCCCACAATGACACTGATGTGTCTGGATAAAATCCTTCTGTAACACAAAAACAAGATCTGGGGAAAACATTAATGAAGTGAATTTCATTAAAATTATACATGAACATCGGTGGATTTCTTTTTTTTAATTCTTTTTTTTTGTTTTGTTTTTTTAGTTCTTCGTGTAACATAGAAGAGTTGCATCCTGTGGCAGTTGAGCAAGGCATGGAAAGATGGCAGCTTATTGAACGCTTTTTCTATAAAAATATATTCCATCACAATGCTAGCAAGCTGCTGGTATACTTTTCTCTGTCAGCTAATCATTGGAGATAGAATGATGAAGCTTTTGTATGAAAGGAAGAAGTCACCAGCTAGGGAAACAAGGAAAGGAGCAGAAGGAAAGGAAAGCGAGGCAATTATTATGCCAGGTGCTCACTTGAGGCTGATTTATTATATGGAGTCATTCTAACACAATATATTAACTTGTCCAGCTAGGTATGTGCCTGCCTAATATGACAGAATTACTGTAAATGAGAAAGCGGTCCTGGGCTTGAGGGTTCAAATAAGGATTCAGAAATCTTGGGATCAGTCCCTGATTCTGGCTCAGAGACCTGTTTGAGACAAGTCTTTTATCATCCCGTGTTTGTGTTCTCCATGTATAAAATGAGTGTCTATCCCTTTTTCTTACCTGCTGCCATACCTGTACTGTCTGCAGCCCTCATGGGCAGAAATTATTTCTAGCACAGACCAGTAATTTAAAAGTCACAGTTGTGGGTAAAGTTAATTAATTAGCAGCACACATCAGGCCTTATAGTCAAAGCCTCCCTGTCTGTTGTGCCAGCTGAAAAGCACCCTTAGTCACCTTCAATTCAGGAACAGTGCAACCTTCCCCACGCTACTATCCCTGGCTTCTCACCATCATCTGCTTCTCCGTGGGATCAGGTTGATCTCCTACCCTCAGATCTGATCTTCACTCCCCGGTACATTGCTGTGAGTTTCTCAGCAAGCAGAGATCCTGTCACTCATTGTCCATGTGGGGCACAAACAGTAACTCATACAGTTACCAAGGTCTCTTCTAAGAGCCATATAATATTTTCTTAGAATAAAATGCTTCCAAGAAAAGTGTATCACGAAATCAACAAACACAAAATGTGTATCCTTTTTCCTAAGTCTTAAATGTTTCCTGGATCCAAGAAGGCTGAATATCTGTAGGCTCCCTCCACAGCCTGACTGTCAGCCTGGCATCAGTCCTGGTAATTGACCTTCTGTCCCTTCTTCTGAAGTGCATTAAAACACATTACAGTTCTTCTGACCTGCAGCCTGCTGACTTTGTTATGACAGTGATTGCTATCTGCTGGAGCTAGGTGCTTGAAGCTAACAGCTTGTCTGCCACATTCTTGCTGGAGACTTCACTGTGCATCTCTTGTCTCCTCTAGATATATTGTGTAGCTTTTCTGCATGCATTCCAAAAACCCTAGATCAGTTTTTAATCAGTAAGTTCCTGTAAGGCACAGTGAGACCTCACTGTAAGTCTACAGTAACTAATCATCTGGAAAATATTCCTACTCTAACCTGCAATATTGATGCTATGACTGCATATAAGTAGTTCTTTTCAGTTTCTTCACTGCTATCAAACACTGGAACAGACTGCTTGGGGAAGTGGTTGTCACCAGTCTTGGAGGTATTTAAAAGACATGTAGATGTCGCACATAGGGACGTGGACTAGTGGTGGACTTGGCAGAGCTAAATTATGGTTGCACTCAATCTAAACAATTCTACAATTTTGTATTATTACTCAGAAATTCCATATATGGAATTAAGGATGTGAGGAGTGTTCTTCTAGCTCAGACTGATGGTCCACCGAGCTCAGTGTTGTGTTTCAGTGGCACTAGGAGATGTTGTTTACAGAGTGTATGCCTTGGCGTTCTCTTTGGTATGTTCCCCTTATACTCCCCTTCAAGATTGTGGTGTTAGGGTTGTTAGAGGTATCTGCTTAGGGAGTTGTTGTCAATGACTCTGTTTAACCATTTTGTAACCTGTGAAACACTTCCTAAATCCACTAATTTCTTTGATGGTAAATTCCAGAGGCTGATTACCAGTTGTGCTAAGAATCACTTTCTTTTATCCATTTTAAATTGATTACTGAATTGTTTTGATGGGTATCCTCTAGTTCCCATATTGTGGTATGAAATAACTGTTCTTCATTCCCATTATTCACTGCTGTAATTATCTTGTAAGTCTTTATCTCACCTTCCCTCATCTTATTCTTCTCCAAATTGAAGACTTCCATCCTTTTTAGCATCTTCTCATAAGGTAGCTTTTCTGTCACCATGATCATCTTAGCTTACCTCCTCTATACCTTCTCTAACTCGACTACATCCTACCGGACTTGTAGGGATAAAAACTACTCACAAGACTCAAGATGTGTGCAAACAAAGATTCTAGCAGCAACAATATAATGCCCTCTGTCTTGTTCTCAAAACCTTTTCAAATTACGTCAAATTTTTT
>VWZG01012499.1:118068-319556 GCA_013396735.1 Grallaria varia | reverse complement strand
ATTATTATTATTATTATTATTATTATTATTATTATTATTATTATTATTATTATTTGACAGCTGCTCTGTAATGAATTGATGGTCTTAGCTGTTTCTAGGGTTTCAGTGAACTGTGTGTCAGATCTGATTTTGGTAGCTTGTAACCATGGCTCAGATTATTCTTTCCCTATGTTCATTGCTTTAGAGGTACAGCAAAATATGTACCTATGCTCCTACAAAATATAGTGTCATTCTAATTTGTGATGTTCTTTATGAGTTCTGCACTAGTGACCATCTGATCACTTGCAAATCTCTCTCAGCACCACACAGCACTCCATCAAAAAGAAGCATGTGCTCAGGTTGCATACAAAACCTGCATTTTCTTACTGCCAGCAGAAATGCAAGAGCAGATGCGAAGACACAGTTGTATCTCGCTTTTGTACAGGGCTTAAAAAACATGGCCTCAGCATCTGATTTAATGCAACTGCTAGAAAATTCAGCACAAGGTAACTACCCTTATCCTCACTTCTTCAATGGAGCCAAAGAAAATCAAATTATGTCTGTGTAATGTCACACTAATTCTTCTAACATGTAATATCCTGAGAACTAAGCACAACATGTTTGAGTCATGTTTCAGACTTTACTCTCAGCTCTATTATTCTCTAGAGCTTAATTTTTGTTTCCAATATTACTGTGTATAGAACTTCATCTTTACAAGTGCTTTAATTTTTAAAATTTTTAAAACAAGCAAAGTAGAGGTTTGTGAGTGTCAAGATGAACAGGATCCCAGCTGCCATTTTAGCTTCCATCAAAGTTTCTGTAAAGGTTCCTGTGAATACATCTATTCCCGTTCTTATGAGAGGTGGGCCCAATTAATTATGCTGTCCTGAAATTCTTGCAGAGTTCATCAGATTACACAGAGAGAACACATTTTGATGTAATGTGCTAACCCTCCCAGGTGTCTTTACAATGGCTACTGTAAGTCACCCCTGCTTTATGGGGATAAAGAGGTAAGGAAAGCAAGCCTGTGATCATGGGGAAAATCTTTGCTGTGTCCTAGAATGGAATAACCTTTTGTAGAAACTCTTTTAAAATGCCCACGTATCTTGCCTAGCAGCTGAAATTATGCCCCTTTATGCCTTTATGCACATGAAGTGTCCTGTCTAATGTTTTTTCTCTATGGTTTTAGGGGATTTATTTCTTATTTTTTTTAACAATCAGCAGAAACCACAGCTTTTACACCACAAAGGAATTAAATGTACACACTAACTTAATGAATGCATTTCCAGTGACATTTCTCTTTGATTAGCCTGCAGCAGATTCATAGTCCAAAGATGTCTTTTGTTCAGAATGACATGCTTTCTAATTTATTACCACATGCTACCATCTTGCACTTTAAAATTAGCAGGTGGAGCTCTGCAGAGCCTCAGATGTCATTTACATGCTTAATTTCTGCAGAAAGTAAATGGGAACGAGATATGCAGTTGTCATTCATGCCTTTGAATAATTTTCCTGCTCTTATTGGTCCTCATAAAATGTTTGGTTAAATCTATGGTATTTTTAAAAAGAGGGCCCAGGAACCTCCAGTAACTTCCCACGCAAATGGGTACCTCATTAATGGCCTGACCAGGAATGCTTGGCAGGATTTTATGTTTCCACAAGCTGCACTAAACCAGCAATTCCGGTTTTAAATATGGGTCCTGAGTGCTCTGGAAGATGCTTTTCAGGCTGCAGTGGGGAGTTGGGCTGCACATTTACTGTCAGCAAAGACAATGAAGCTGGTCTTAAGAGTGCCTTTGGGTGTTCTCAGAAGACAGCAGTAAGCATACCCCTTGGAATCATTCCTTGCCCCATTTGTTATTGCTTTGTCATAAACATTTGTCAATGAAGACTGATTTTCAAAAGAACCACGTCTGGGAGTCTGGAAGTAAAGAGCTATAATATGAAACATCTTTAAAGGTAAATCAATTTTGTGGCCTAATCAACGGAATAGCATCCCTTTAGCTTCAGCATCAGAAATGCTGCCATGTGTTAATCTGTAGAATTTTTATTTTCTCTTTCTTCTTTCTCAGGGACAATATGTTCTTGAGTAGTATTTCTATTGCAGGAAAGACAGACTTGTATAAATAACACACGGTGGTAATTTTTAATAAGAGGATAATGAATAGGGACAACCAGAAGCTTGTTTTAACTCTTTATCCTGCAAGAAAAAGCTTTAAATATAATAATGAAAGATGGTTGTGTCTGCTTTTCCATTGTGCTTAGAAGCAACCAGTAAAAAAAAATGTAAAAATGGACGAGTTAAGCATTCAGCCTTATTAGCTTGGTTTATCTGCATGTAATCTTAAAATGCATAACAAATATCCCCCAAATAGTGATTTAACAATGGTTTTAGATACTCATTTTAGTGAATTTCATTTTGGGGAGGATACTGACCTAGACTATAAAGGTCTCGACCCATGAAAAGTTATAGGTGCTCAGCTAATTCTATTCTATTCTATTCTATTCTATTCTATTCTATTCTATTCTATTCTATTCTATTCTATTCTATTCTATTCTATTCTATTCTATTCTATTCTATTCTATTCTTTATTTTTGTGCCTAAATGCCTCTCTGGATCTGGTCTTCACTGTCTTAATCCAATTTCTGTTGAATGAATAGAAGTCCTTCCATTTTCCTGTATTCTTTCTTAGACGACAGATTTGAACAAAAAAAGCATATGGTTTATTTTGAATGCAAGCCTGAATCCCATTAGATTTGATTAATTGAAAAGATGAGTTTAACTGGGGCCTAAAACTAAAGATATCTATACTGGATTAAGACTGTAAGAAACTGTACTAAAAATGTTTGTCAGCATTTCTCACTTAGAAGTACAAATGGAAAGAGAGATGGCAGAGATTTTGACACCTTCCTATCCACCCCGTTTGGAGCTGGTCTGTTCTATACATTTGTTTTTGTCTCCAGAATCCACAGTGCAGACAGAATTACCTTGTGCTGGAGGAAATGACTGATAAGTCTTGTCACTTCAACTACATAACCTGATTTTATATTCACTTCAATGTACTTAACAATAAATAGAACAACATATCTACTACAAATTAAGAAAAAAATGAATACTTTAATACTCACTGATCCACTATAAGTTTATAAAATTTGTCATTTGCAATGGTAACCACTGTTCTAACACATATTTTTTCCATAGTGTACCAAGATTAAAATAAAATCTAAAATTTGGAATTTACCCCCTTACGGGAAATAGTTGAAGTCATTGCAAGTCATCAGGACAAATCCTGCATTGCATTCTGTAGGTAGCCTGCAGAAATTTGGCGCATTATTGAGTTTTATTAGTCTTTCTCTCCTACCTCTGACCCCTGAAACGACTACTAACATTTCACAGAGATAGAGGAGGATTGCTAAGTGAATTACAAATAGGTTCTATCAAGAAAATACTCCTGGAGGAAAGTGAAGTTTGTGTCTGTTAATTACACTGAAGACCTCAAAAATGAACTTGAACAGGACTTCAGTGGTGAGTGGGTTTCTACCCACTGTGTGAGGCACAGCAGCAAAAAGTGTCTAAATGTAGATGTCTACAGGTAAGTTTCCCTGGAAGTTTTGTGATTTTATCCATTTGCTTGCTTAGCTTTTGTTTTAAATGTTTGGAAACAGCACTTCATTTGATCATTTCATTTGATCATTTCAATGTGGGAAGGAAAAAATTGCCAGACAGCTAAGTGGAAAATAAGACAGTAAGCGGTGCAAAATCCTGATTTTTTCCTATTTTGCTTTTACAATTTGAAATAGCTGCTGTGTGTTCTGATAGCTGCATGGAACTTCAAGCCCAGATCTGTCCTTTCCTGCTCATGCATCCCAGTCTAATATCCATCACAGCCTTTTCATCAGTTTCATTTAAGACTGATAATTGTATATTCTCTGGAGCAAAGATGGTTCTGTCTTTGTAAATGTCTGAGCAATGCAGCTTGCACTTCAACCACTTGTATAATAAAGGCTGATCATTACAGTCACCTGTGCTTTCTTCACAGGCTAAAAAAATAAGCTTTCTGTAGAAGGCTTTTTGCCTGAAAGAACAGGCTGCTTCCTGTCATGCAGATAACTCTTCTATATGTGAAGATGAACAATTGTCTCTTAAGCTGCTTTTACAAAGAAGATTTATTACTTACTTCCCAAGTGATATGACAATTATTGAAATCTTAATAGTGGAATCCCCAGTTTGCAATTAACGGTACTTCTGTTATAGCAGACGACAGTAGCAAAGCTTAAACCTCTTTTTTTGCACTGCAGTTTTTCCTGGAGAAGTATTATATATCATAGCTTGGAATTAATAGGCTTGAAGAGCAATTATTCCATCTGCATAAATAATAATAAAATCAAATATTGTAATCCCATGCTGTATAAATGAATATGTATAAATATATAAACTGCAGTCTTGCATGTATAAGTATATACACTTAAAATATAATTATATTTTTAAACAATATATGCTTACATATATTCTAAATATATAAATAGATTTAGAGAGAAAGATAGTCAGCATTACATTAACTAAATATTAAGGCTGCAAAACCTTCTAAGATTCAGAAGCCAAAGAAAACCTGATTTGTTTTTTTCTTTTCTTTTCTTTGTGTGCTTGCATTATTACGTCATGCCTTGTTATGTAATGAGTCACTGTTTTTATGCTAATTTTGGTGGAGACAAAGCTTAGGAAATCACACTACCAGGGTGTGATATCACCTTCTAAAAACATCCATATCCAGTGGAGAATTTCAATTGGTTTCCAGATATAGAAGTTTCAAAAGCAATTCTGTTCTGCTATATTTGCTGAAGAATGGGCTGTAGAGGATAAGAAACATTTACTTATAAACACTTGTAACATTGTCCTGGGTAAGTTTCCATTCTCTTGGCTGTCACTGCTCATTTATATATGCAGGTATTGGGAGATAATGTAGAGGATATAGATTACTTTAGCCTAATACTTCAGACGCTCGAGTGGACAAAGAGATGGAATTTTTTGTTCCTACTTTGCTGGAGGACAGTTGGAGGGGGAAGAGAATCAAAACCAAGTTACCTCAACTTCATAATCCAGTTATATATGGAAATAAAAGAAAATGCTGCTATAATTCAGTTAAAAAGTCAATCAAAAAAAGAGACATTAATCCAGAAGAAACAAGGCTTTATCAATTTTGATCCTTGCAGGAAGATTTGTTTCCATGGGAAATGCTAAAGAAGAAAAAAAATGCTTATTCAATGGCTGGACCTGATACTAATTCAGTTTTCACTTTTTCTAGTTTGTTGCCTCGTGAGGTACTTTGAATTCTTCCCTCCCTTCCTCTAATGTAAATAGAATTATTCATTTCCTTGGGGTGTTTTTATGATGCAGCCACTCCATTAACTTAGGACTTTACATTCCTTCATGGACTTCATTGTGCAACATCTCAGTGAGTTGAGGGCTATTTATTATTCATATTTGACACCTCTGGAACTGAGGTAGAGGGACTAAACCCCTCAGTTCTTAATTCATTTAAGACAGGGCTGAAGTGAGTATCTCTGGATTTCAGGACTCTCCTTGATGCTT
Organism: Grallaria varia; assembly: GCA_013396735.1. NCBI lineage: Eukaryota > Metazoa > Chordata > Aves > Passeriformes > Formicariidae > Grallaria > Grallaria varia. The sequence goes on along the minus strand of VWZG01012499.1, from coordinate 313,987 downwards.
TTTTCCACCTGCTCTTTACAACCTCTCTAGGCTGCCCGGGTCCCCCACTTTAGTCCTTTCTGGGGTAACATTCAAAGGATGAGGCAAGGGATGAATTGCTCAAGGGACAAGTGCAGGTGTCCATGGGGTACAGTAAGGAGTGTGGGAAGGGATGGAGAGCAGGCAACAATATCTTTTAAGCCCCATATGCTCTCCTTTTACTTCACAGCTTTCTCAGGTTTTGGCTGCTGCGGTAGAGCAGTTCTTAAGCAATTGCTCATGGAGTAGCAGTGGAGAGCAATGAAATGAACAAAGCTCTTCCCAAAAGTTCTGACCCCCATTCATTCGTATTCTTACTACTCCTTACCTCCTGTTTCCACATCCCGATGTCCTGACAGGGGTTTAGAATGTCTCCTAATATTGGGAAGATTTGAAAAAATAGGAATCAGAGAATTGTAGAATATTTTGGGTTGTAAGGGACCTTTAAAGACCATATAATCCACCTCCTCTGCAATGAGCAGGGAGGTCTTCAACTAGATCAGGTTGCTCAGAGCCTCGTTCAATCTGACCTTCAGTGTTTCCAGGGATGGGAGAAGGGATATATATTTATTTTGGAGCCTCGTGCTTACTTTCTGCCAATAGAGTACTTATTCTTTTTTTCTACATGTTGCCAAAATTTTTTGTTGTAACATTACATTAATAGAAATGTCTGATTCTCTGAGGAAATGATACATGATTTAGTAGGTGAAACCGTTTTTACCAGTGCTACAGCATTTATCACTTTTTCATTTCCCACAGGAAAAGGAAGTGTCACAAGCGATTTTGTAGCAGAATTGATTTCCTCTTTGTTTAATGCTGTCTTCTTCTTACAAAGAAATATATCGTGCCTCTTTCCTGTCCTGCACTCTAATATACTCACATCCCTCTCCTGACCCCTACTAATTACACACAGAATATGATGGAAAAATTTTGGAGCATCTGACCTGGGATCTGTACATCGTTGTACAGTCTTAGTGTGACGGGTCTTCGGTTGTTTTTGTCTCAGGGCAGCAAATGAGATAAACTCTGCAGCCTGAAATCTGCTGTTTACTTTAATTAGCTGCACTTAATTAAAAGAAGATCTTATCTCTATGAAGAGTTTCTACCAAAGCACATATTTAATGCATCTACCATCATCTCTCAGTCCCAAATTCTACAAAAGCCCTTAAACACATGCTCAACTTGAGTTATGCTTTTATTACAGTCATAACCATGGCTGCACCTCATCCTTTCCTCATACTGGGCTCTCTCACAAGACCATCACTTGCCACACACCTGGGCCTTGCTGAGAGCAGGGACTGAAATAATTCATGTTTTTCTATAATTAAAGAAAATACTAAGAATAATTGTTTTCTTGCTCAGCTAGAAGAAGCATCATTGTTATCCATATTTAATTTGTATATATTTATTTTCACACTTGGACAGCTCTTGTGATGAGGAGCAGCAAGTGAAGAACTCCTGTATTGGTCAGTCAGCAGAGTCAGCAGAGACAGTTTCTTGGACATGGTGGAGAAAAGGCAAATGTGATCAGAGGACAGCAATAATGTGGTTGGTATGTGAGGTACCTAAGGATGGGGATAGGAGGCAGAGAAATGGAATGGAAAAATTATGAAGAAAAAGAGAAGCAGGGGAGTGAGAATGTAAGGAGTCATCCAAAAGGGTGTAAGTACAGGGAAGTAGTACATGGCAGGTATAGGCCAGCCTGTGGGAGGAAATAAAGTCCACAACTGTACTATTAACCATGGCATCAAAACGAGTTCCTCCTTCACATTTACTGAAGTAAGAGGATAAGCAGAACTTTGTGACACCTGGGGTGAATTCCCCCCAGTTCTACTTCAAAACCCTTTACCCTGTATACAGGAAAAGACCAACATCACTTTCTCCTCTAGAAGTTTGCGCATGTGTTAACCTACTCATTGTTGCATGTTTTAACCTCCTGCTGACAGCAGTGCATCGGTGAAGGTCATTAAGCACCTTGGCATCTTGTGCAAACACAAGTGTCTTGTCGCTCTGACACAAAAAGGGCTCCTTCTTGCCCTACTTTTTCTAGGTCAGTATGAGAAGTTTCTAACATATAATAAGTACAAGTTCAATGCTTGCATTTTTGAGTAATACTGTAGAATTATTTTGACAAAAGTGAGGCTTTTTCACAGGCAAAATTTGAATATAATCTAGCCATAATGAAGCACTTGCTTAGGATGCAAGCATGGGCTATGCATGTGTAAAAGGATATGGGACACATTTCAAAGGCTTTTGGGTGTCTCATTCTAATTCTGTGACTGGTAGATGTGGAAAACTATTTAACAATCTGGACCATAGTTCAACCAATATACAGACTCTTGTGAGTTACAGCTACCAGGCAGGACACAGCATAAGAAGAGATAACTGAGCAGCAAATCACGTCACTGCCTCCTGCAGAACACACACAGCAACACTTTCAGCTCAGTTGTAAGAATTTAGGTAAAAAACTCCAAGGCACTTCTATATAGTCTGTTTTTCACCTTGTCAAAGTAAAGAAAAACTTCAGATGTTTTGAGTTTCTTTACTCTTGTTCTAAACACCTTGGCGGTAATAATTGTGCTTTACAGATGACTTCAACTAAAGTGTTGATTGGCAGTACTTTTTTGTATTTATCTTTTGTAGCTAGTGGTTATGAGGGAATGGATTTTCTTTTATGTTTGTTGTTGAAATATGTTTAAAAGCTGTCAGTTTTTCTGACATTCTAGTTGAAACTTCTTTCCCAAAATGATATATTATTGTAATGTTGCATTTTTTTGTTTTGATGCTGTTTGAGTATTTGGGGCTTTTAAATTTAAAAAAATAAAAAAAGTTTGCAAATTAATACATAGATGTTCTACATAAAAGGCTTGACACCAAGATAAAACAACAAAAGCTTCTCTTCTATGAAAACAAAATATTTTGATCCATATCATTTTTTTTACTTCTCTGCTGCTCACCAGCTTGTGTTTATTTCATAGCGCAGCTGTTTCATTTGTAGTTTTTCCTGCTGGTTTAAAAATAAAATATAGTGCCACTCAATTATCCCTTTTATCTTTGCTACCTGCCCTTCTATTCACTCTTTTCTTAGTCACTTAACCTTTCCAATGTCAGTTCCCAGAGACTACACCCTCTAACACAATGAAGGTCTCCCATGAGTTACACCCACGCTGATGCTGAGGTTGTAATTTTAATGGAACAGTTTTGCTGAGGAATAAATATAGTCCTGGTTTTAACTAAGTGTTCATTTACCTGAAGAGTAAAAACATGTTCAATCTGATTTTACAGACTGAGTGGACAACAGTGGAGCCCATACCACATCTCTAACAAACAGGACAATTGCAGTCCATCTGTAAACAAAATCGGTGAGATTCCAGTATCAGGCCCATGATAACAAGAGCATGGCTCCAGTCCAATTACCTTGAAATTATTTTCTATAACCGAGGGCGGAAGGCAATTTACTATAGTTGAAGAACATTTTTTCCAACTTTTAAGTGGCAAATGTGCCCAGCATGGACAAAGCTATTGCAGTCCCTTTTTACTTTTTGAACAGTTTTCATGTTCTCTCTTTCACCAGTTGCAGGTGATATTTTGTGATTATTTCACTTCTGGACTTAACAAAATTAATCAGTCCCAGAGCTAAATGAAGTCAGTGAGAGCAGGTTAGTGGTCCTGGGTCTAGAGACAGGCAATCCATTGGGCCATGGCACCGTGTGTGAGCACAGCACCAATTCCCATTTTAACCGTGAGATCAAATTCTGTGCTCATTGGGATTGATTTTTGCCAGGAATTTAGAAAACTCTATAGTACATTTTCTTTGCTTTATTTCTAGCTATCTGCCATCTGTTGTGCAGCCCTCCAGCATTCATCGATGCTTCAAATTAAAGAAAATACCATTCTTTCAGCACTCCTTACTTTTTTTGATATCTCAACCGTGTAAAACCGCGTAAAATATTTACAGCAAAAGTCTTTTGGCTTTGTTTATTTCAAGGAATACTTAGAAAATGTAATTACTTTTTTTTTTTCAAGGAAATTGTGAGTTTTTTAGTGTGAGGATGGTCATGAGTATATAAATAAGGATACACACACAGAGATTTGTTAGACTCCATATGCTATTTTAGTTACAGGTTCGTCTCAAAGCAGAGCTGACCAAAAACTATATTCAAAGTGCCATCAAAGTTCTTGGAGAGTTTCCTAGACTAACAAATACCACTGAGGCTACTAGTTTTCTTTAAGCCTGCTTATCAAACATTGAAGAAGTTTTCCAGAGGAATGGCCAAACTCCTCAGAAAATGAAGTAGAAGCAGAAAAATATTTTCCCCTGGTATCTCAGCAGAACAAGCATTAACCTAGCAGTAACCTGGAGAGGAGGTGGTTCAGGGGAGGTTCTTTTCAGTGCCAATAAATAATCCGGTGTGAGGGAATGAAGATGAGGCAGCCACACTCCTCTCTGGGAGTGTCCATTGACAGGACAACGGGCAATGAGCAGAAATTGGAATTTGGGAAATTCAAGCTGAACACAAGCAAATGTGGTTTTACCATAAGGACGTTCAAACACTGAAACAAGCTTCCCAGACAGGAATTGGAATCTCATCAGTAGATATATTATGAATTCAATTGGACATGATCCCAGACAGCATGCTGCAGGTGACCCTGCGGAAGCAGCAGACTTTGACTGGATTATCTCAATAGATTCATCTTTGAATGAAATGATCTCGGTAGAGCTCTTCCTACCTCAACTGTTCCATGTATAGTAATTACTCTTTAGGTGGACACTCTAAGTTATCAAAGTTATAGCAGGTGTTGAAATGCAAAAAAGCCTTTGCTGTCCATGAAAGTCCTAAATCTTCTTCATATTTTAGAAAACAAAACAAAACAAGTGTGTGGGAGTAATCAAAGTGGTCTAGCATTTCTCAAGTGGTCTTAGTTCATGGTGTAACGATGTTTCATTTAATTAGGGACGTACTGGAAAATGGGCTGAAACCAATGCCTCTGAGTTCCTGGCAAATTCCCCACACACCCAAGCAGTTTCAGTGATTTTTCTGTTTTATCCCGAATTAAATCCATGTCAATTCAAATTTATGATGCCTGCCTTTTTGAGCATTACAACATCAATGTGTGACTGTGTAATGCCTCAATGTTTTCACAGCATTACTTTGCACTGCACTCTTGTTGCTACACTCGAGGACCTTTTAACAGATTATGGAGTCATTGGCTTGATTTCAGAAGCCAGCAAATGCTAAAATATTCTGTCTGGAACATTTTCAAAAGTGATCGGGACCAACCTCAGGTGAGCTAGCCTGGAACATGTGGACTAGTCACAGATCAGACCCTTGTATAGGAACAGCAGAGTGATCCCTCACATTCGTAGGAATGTAGAAGAGAAGCTGTTTTGCATGTGTTGAGGGCCAGAGCAGTACATGGGCTCTGAACACAGCTATGATTTGCGGCACTGAACCATTTCAAAAACTAAGAGAAGAAGGATATAAAAAGCTGTTCAGACATCTCAGATGTTCACTGGTAAAAAGCATGAAAGTTTGGGTAATTCCTGAGTTAGATGGCTGATGAAGGGACTTTTAAAAATTATTTTGTTGGAAAGGAGTACTAAGAGAAACAGTTATGCCAAATTCAGATGCTGACATACTATTGCATGTAAAACTAAATTACTTGCTCAGAGCCCATGGATGTAATCAGGGGAAAAAATAACACTAGCTCTTCCGAATTCCAGTTGGGTCACCTAATCATTGCAACAGCACCAGGAGGTGAAATCTCGTATTTACAGCCTGAATAATCAGAAATTTTAGAAGATTAAAGTACCCAAGGTATCCATACTCTTGGAGTTTTCCTAAAAAGTAAATACTTCTTGAGTACATTTGTGAACCCCTTTTTAGCATCATTAGGACCCACATTTTCAGCATTTCCTGATAAATGAGGGGTTAACGGCTTACTGAAAATGAAGATGGCTTTTATGAAGGTCTTGGTTTTTCTTTTAAAAAGTATTGGAAAGTAGCATTTCAGAGAAGTGTTATAATCCCATTTTTCAGGAAATTTTGAAATGGGAGACTTTAGTGCAGTTAGAATCCAGTGCAAAGTCAGTTTACACAAGCCACTGTGTTTGGCACATTGTCTGGAAAATCCGTAAGGCTGCTGAGAACACAGTGTTTACCATACATTTCATCTTTGCCCTTGGCAGCGAGTTCCAGTAGTTCATGTGGCAGGGCAGAGCGAAATAATTTTGGAATTCCAGAAACCACACAGAGGATACATACACAGCTCCCAGGTTGTCTTAAGGACTCGAGTGCTACAGAAATAGAAAGTATTAGGAAAGTCACAATAAAGAAAAGGAGAAAGGGCTGATCCTTTAAGATCTTTAAGCTGATCCTTTAAGCCATGTAGAACTCATTTCAGTCAGCAGGACTTCAGTGGACCTTAGGCAGGTAGAACAGCTTGGACGTTTGTAGTTGAAAAGGATGTTGAATGTAAAACAAGCCTCAACAAACTCATTCCTTAGTTTCATGAGGACTGAGATGAAACAGTTTAAAAATTGCTGAAAAGCCTTGAGGGATTCAGGGACTGGATATAAAAAGGAGTTGAGGTGTTGAGAGTTATTTTTCTTCCTTTTTTTGTAACTGAGAATGGTTGTTTACCTGGTCTTGCTGACCACTGTGAAGGTCCAGCAAGATGAGTAGCACTCAGCTGAAAGATCTGTAAGCAATATTGCTGATTTTTTCTCCACAACATCTGGAGAATTCATTCTGCTATCCAGGCTTCCACCCTGCAGACTATTCAAAAAAAGAAGAGACTTTCAAGCAGAGCTTGGAGTACAATGTGGCTAGCTTTATTCTTTCTGATTGTCTATATCTACACAGACATATGCCACACAGCAGTGATGGCAGCTGGTTATTACGGAGTTTCTGGACTAAAAATAAGGTGAAGACTCTTGTTTTTTTCAGAATAATAACCACTACACTGACCCACAATCACTGATAAAGAAAACCTCTTAGGATAGACACAACAGAGGGGGAAAAATAATACTTTTATACAATAGTATTACTACAGTTTAAACACAATATGCTGCACTGTAAAATAATTCTCTGCGGAGTGATTAAACAACTGCTTCCTCCATTATTTTTTACAATTTCATAGTTACAGGGAGCCCTCATTCCTGCTTTCAAAGAAGATTAAGGTACTGCATCATGATGACTTTCGAATCATCCAAATACAATGTACACAGCGGTTTCAGTTAAAATCATTAGATGTTTCAGATGAAGTTGAAAAATAGAGAAAGAAAAGACTAATTGTTATAGGACAAAAACACCCAAAAAACCAAAAACCAAAACCAAACAAACAAAAAACCCAAACCAAAAAAGCCCACAAACATCCAAGCAGGCATGAAATCTTGAGGCAGGGTTTGGAATCACCCTTTCCTGAATCTCAGGGATGTGCTACAGCAGAATTAGATTCTCGACATCTGAGGAACTGCAGGGCACTTGTATTTGTGGGCAACTGCAGTGCAATCCAGATGTGCTTGGTACCTCTTCGCGACTGGCTCACACTGGAGCAAACAAGATTAAATAAGGCTGATTTTGCTTCCCACACAAGCCATCCTTGTAACAGCACGTTGCTCTCGCATTGTATGGCACCGAGGGTGAACTGTGAGACATTTGAAAGTGGGGTTTACGTAAGGTTAGAAGTGAAGAAAGATAAATGTTTTATATTTTAGTTCTTAGTTTTGTGCCAGAATCTGGTGGTCAGGAGAATGTTAGAGGTTTTTAGGCAAACTGCTACAACAATATCAGGTTGAGTTTGGAAGTTGAAAGCAATTTTGAAAAGTAGACTAGAGCTGACAAGGGAAAACACTGCTAACAAACATAGCAATTAAATAATGTGGACATGAAAGAACAAGCTTGGCTCCTTTACAGGGAAATAAATCACCATGTGAGAAGGAAAATGGTATGCTATATTAAGAAACATTTTAGAAGTAGAGAAATATGAACTAAGATGGCTGTGTGTGGCCCTGACTGGTGACATTTATGACATTACTGGTCATCAGCAGCATCAGTGGCTGATGAGGTCAGTGGAGTTTAAAAAATAAAACAAAGCATAAAATCAAACACAGCTGCACAAGGTTAAACAGATAGATGCCTCAGATGGGCAGAAGCAGAATTACTGACTGTGAGAGACACAGAGAGGATAGTCTGGGCATCCTACAATTGATATCAATGAAGACTTATATGTTGATGAATCACTCAAGATTGAGTAATGTATCCATCCTGGACTCTACCTCAAAATGACTAAGAGGACGCTGCCTGTCATATTCACTGCTCTGGCCTGGAGGTTCTTGGAACTTTGAAATAACATTAATTATGTTGGAGGATTTGTATTATTTCTAGACCAATAGCAACTACAACACAAAAATTAAGAAAGAATTAGGGAACTACACAGAACAAACAGAATGTGTTAAGAGGACTGGCTGAGACAAACAGCAAATTCAAGAGGAGCTCCCTGTAAGCATCTCAGAGTGTCTCATTATCTTCCTCAGCCTCCTCACTAAAGTGCCTCTGGCCTCAGGAAAACTAGAAGGTTTGTCTGCTGGCATGCCTTCCCTTTTGATCATCATGCTAAGTGATATTTCCTCATACATTGTTATTCATCCATATCTGTCAAAAATAATTTCTCCTACCTTGCCTTAAATTCATTTCTCTGGAGCCAGGAGCAAATTCATGTTGTCTGAATAATTAGCTTTGCATAGTGATCTGGGTCCATCACTGCTGCTCCTTGTTCCTGTAGCGTACAAGGACAGCAGTCCTTCAGTGGGCTAGGCTGAGACTGAGCACAGCCAAATGGAAAGGGAAGGAAGCCTTCCTGTTCTGAAACACACCTCTATAGCTTCTGACATGCTCAGGTCATCATGCAAAACCCCTCTGCTTGTTATCAGCTGACTTACGACAGCTGCAGAGAAACAAGTGTTGATTTTCATTATTTTCAGTGTGTCCCTTCGTTATGCTTAAAGATAAAAGAAATAAAACCCACATTAGCCTGGCTTCTTTCCATGCTCTGTGGATCAGCTCAGGCAATCCACTGTATGAAAGGCGTTTGATTTCAAGGTTGTTTTAAAGAGGAATAAAATTGGTAAAACAAGAATTAACAGAGATAAATTTTCAGCCTTGCTGTAGAATTTTTCCTTGGGAATCTCATAATTCCTATGCAGCTTCCTGAAATGAAGTTGTATTTAATTACAATTTCTATTAAACATTTTGGGGGTAACCTTTTTTAATTCAAAACTGCAAATCTGCAAATAGTTAAGCATTTACTTGCCTTATGGGACTTGTTTGATATAATTTGGAATATATGCGTGCATTCAATGAATCAAAGGCATGCCTGGAAGATGCTGTCTTCAGGTTCAGAGGAACCCATCTTATCCAGCTGAGTTACCTGGCTAGCCTGGCAAAGTTTCATAAAATTGATTCCTGCTCTGGAAAAGACAACCATTCCCAGTCCATTGTAAGGCAGAGCTCTAAAGACTAACATTTTTTCTTATACAGCCAAATAATACATCTCCTCTTAATCAGTGCAACCAACTCCTTCAGCTCCCTGGCTGTGTGAAATGTAGTCAAGGTGCAGGGTGTTATGTTGCAATTTCAGGCTTCTCACCTCCAGCAGAAAGTCTTGTTGGTCAAGAGTTATTGTACAGGTAAATATTAATTTGGATGAAAAAAGGAGAAATCACTTAGGCATTCACTGTAATGTATTAAGTCCTTTGTGAGTAAGTACACTGTGATTATGTTATATTGAAGTAAGCCTCTTTGGAGAATTACTGCTTTACCTGAAAATTCCCTAAAAAAAATCATTCATTGAACTTTATCCTCTCTGGGAGTCTCTATTAACTATGTGCACTGTGCAGAAGAATATGTTAAATCCAAAATACTTTCACTACTGGTGTTTTAATCAAGTGAGAGACATCCCTCATGGATGCTTAACTGGGGACTTAAAAATCTGCATTTATATTGAGATTCTAAAATACACAACCCAAGATATTAACAGTACCTTTTTCAGTCATATTGTACATGAAGAACATGATGCTTTAACCTATTTGTCATAACTTACTAGTTATCAGGAAGCCAAATTGCAGAATTAAATAAAAAGAGAAATGTGAGGTCTGGGGAAAATAACTGAAAAAAATATTAGGGATTGTTTTCTTGCCATCACGAATAAATGAACAATTCAGAAGTTAACATTTAAGGCAGTAATTTAGATTTACCATGACTATCCTGTGTCATACTTTCCCTGAATGGGAGCAGATATAACCAATTTGGAAAACATGTTGCACTCATCCTTCCTGGCAAAGATATCTGCTCAAAGGGTAGCAAAATGGTGAATTTCTGGTTACAAAGAAATGTAACTGTCTGATATTTACCACAAACTGGTGCTGTCCTCCACCGGAATAAGCCGGCATCACTGGGCATTGAGCCCAATAACACAAGAAAAGGCTCTGTCTTACTTGAAATATCTCCTTTAGCATTTTCCTGTGTTGTCAAAATGACTTATTTTGAGGCAGTAAATGTTATTCCTTGCAATAACTAAGTAACTATGTACTCAGTAACACATGTTTATCCTATTGCCACACAATAATTGATATCATAAGGTACTTTATTCTTCACCAAAACCCCAACCAAAGTTTTTTTCCACATACTGCTCCTAGAGTAATGCTCCTTTAACTCAAATATATTTCATTGTTTAGGAACCTGTCATAGGAGTCAAACTGTGGTTTGATTGCTTCAGTTAATGCCTTTCAACTCTACAGAAACAGCACCTGATCATATCTCACTGGTGTCAGAAAATTGTGTCAGGCTTGCACCCGTAGCCCTTTTTCTATAGAGTAAGGAATTACTCTATCGTAGCTCAAGTTATGAGGCTAAACCTCCACCCCTGGGTATAAACTAAAAAGCTATAATTTACTCTCTGACAACATTACTAGGTTAAAAAAAAAAAAAAGCCACAAAAATAAGAATTAAAATTATCAAGATGATCAAAGGAGTAAAAAATGCATTTGCAACATCCAGTTTCATTTTCTAGCCTCTCACTGGAGGTAGAAGTGAGATCCTTACCTGGGTGTACTGAATTATTTCCCACAAAACATTGGTTCTCTGCATCTATAACAGAGCTAGTACTCTGATGGCACCTAGTGCCCTAATTCAAGTGGGTTAACTTAGGTGCCTAAAGAAAAAGAGCTGTGAGCCTTCCTTTTAAACATGTCATGTCTCTCATGCAAGCAGTTTGTTTATTATTCAGAAAGTGATGATAATAATAATAAATAAACCTCCAAAAAACAGTCTAGAAGTTGAAAAGCTAGGATAAACAATTTATATAAGCGGTGATTTGGAGGAAGAAAGACTGTTCAGAGCCCAAGCCGAGGAAAAACATCTGGGCAGGGCTTTTGTACCTAGGCTTGTTGTAGAATATTTTATTGCTCTCAAAACACTGTTTCAAGTAAAAGTCCTCACTATTTGTTGTAAGTTCTGTTCCTGTGCTGCAGCTAACTTGGAGTGGAGTGCTGAGAGCCACAAGAGCTCTGCAGTGCTGTGGTGCTCAGTGTGGGCTGTGTAATCCATCTGCCCTTGCCAGCAGCTTTTGCCTGAGCTCCCTGCCGCTGCAGTTCGGTTCTGCCTGGTATATGTATTAAACCTGGCTGTACTTAAGAATTGCTTTGCCTTTGACTCCAGCATTGATAGAATAAAGATGTGCAGTTAATGACTGCCCTCACTCCTGCCTCAAAGGTCTTGAAAATACCTCTGAAATGCTTTCTCTTGGATTACATGAAAAAATACATCCCTTTGGTTAGCCAAAATATTTTACTTCTTTGCCTCTTTTTCCCCCTTCATATTTGCCATTTTTTCGTTTGTTTGTTTTGTAATTTTAAAATAACAAAGGCTTCTTCAAAGTGAGAATTTTCTTTAGGAAATAAATTATGTTCATAAAATGTATTTTTTTTTTTCTCCTTTTTAATCAAAGCTCTTTTCTGAATAACACACTGATTGTTTTTGTTTCTCTTCATTCTTTTTTCCAACTAAATGTTCTGAATCGAACTATTGTTATACAACTCTAGCATATATAACGTCTGTTTTCAAGAGATTGGGCTGAGTGACCAAGTCAGATTGGATGTAAAACTGAATCAGACACTGTGCAGTGGTCTGAAAAGAATGTTAACATCAATTTTACTAGCAATATGTGAACTTCAGTGTCTCGTAATGATTAAAAAAATCCTTGGGCTGCAGATAGACTATACTAAACTGCAATGGCAGTGACTTCTCTAAGCCATGTTATGAAAATAACAGACATTCTTCCTCTGTTCTCCCCAAAAGTAAAACTAAAAGAGGAAAAAAAAAATGCTTTCCAATATGTTCAGCAAACATAACAAATCCAGAGTATGAGCATAGTTCTGACACACTATGGAAATTTAATATTGTTTAGCTAAGCAGAGGTACAAATCCTTTTGATGTTTAAATGTATGTTACTTTCATAGGAACAATTTCACACATTTTGCAAGTATTATCCTTTTTTTATAGATTATATTGTAGCAGAAAGGAAAAAAAGGAAAGTCAAAGATAGGGAGCATTTAAAATGGGTCATTTAGCATAGGAATCAAATGCACTCGTGGTTAACATCTGAAGACACCCATATATCAGAAAGGAGATCAAGGCCGTCATATGTTTCTTTTAGTTTAAAAGCAATAAAAAGGGGTAGCTCAGTTTATTAATCTTAGAAATATATCTAAAACTAAGCAACTAAGAATTCAGAAAAAAAGCCAGTCTGTGTAGATCTCACGTAATATTTTGTAAGGAAAATAAATGAAGTGATTCAACAGAGAGAAAGGTTGTAATGCCCTTTTTAGTGAGGCAAAAACAATTCTCTCCAGATGAAACTACATACGTAGAATCTTTAATTTCATTTACAAGTGAGGAACTCCAATTATTTAAAGTGCACCTCATGAGCAAGATTTCCCAAAGCATTGGCATTGACCTGAGAGTCCCATTGATATCATTGCCCTACCTAAACTGATTTCAATGCAAAAATGTAAAAGTCATTAGTGAAAATGTTTAAAAAATATAATCTTTTTGGGTTTGTTTTATGGCACAATCCCTAGGAAAGGAACTGTGGCATTTTGATGACTTTAGTTTGACTGGGGGACTAGAAAAATTTAAAGCAATCTCCATCTTCAAGTGTACCCTTGAAATTTCAGTTTAGTTCCTTTGGCTGAGGATAAAGGATAGATTTTGTACAATTCCTCAAAAGAGAAATTTTTGCAGTACTTATGGTTTGTTCTCATGCTCTTCCGTGACGTCAGTCTGCATGTGTGTGCATATATTGCATCTCCATATTTCAGAGACAGGGGAAAGAAATGTGATAAATTGCTGAAATATCATTTCTCTGAATATTACAAGTCAGAGAAAATAGATTTCAGGCCATCAGGCTGCTCCTGGGGGATGGAAAGGTCTTTGCTCCTGAGATCATCTGCAACATAGTCAGTGATAAAGTACAGAGAAGAATGATGAGCCTGTAGGCATCAGAGAGCAAGCCAAGATTTTGAAACTCTCCAAATCTCTTTTTGGTCCTTTAAAAACAAACAAACATAAAAAATTGGAGGTGGATTCCTGTCCTTGTGGCTCACGGCTCTACATCTGTGGTTTACTCACTCCACTGACCCTTGTGGCCGATCACAGCAGTCTCAACTAATGGCTTGGAAGTGAAGTTCAACCACCTCTGCTGATTAATTCCCTGCAGCAACCACACTCCATTCAAATTACTGCATATTTGAGAAGAAGAAGCATGTAACGATTTTATACCAAAAATCAGAGGCTGGAAAATTGCTTTGGAAAGCCGAGAATGATTTCCTGGAGTCTCTGTTTGCAGTAGACATCATTTACATTTAGTAACACAGTGATTTTGATATCTAATGAGGTTGGGAGTGTAACGCCTAAACTGGACCCAAGAAGTTTTTGGTGGGTTCAAATGGCTCGTTTTCGCTCTAGTCACTGATTAACGCTTTAAAACCAGAGTGATGACATCTCCAGGCTCCCTGAGCATGTGCAGCTTAGAAAACTTTGCTGGTTTGAACCCAGGACTTCTTAACTAAAGTGTATTTACCTCAATTTCAGCAGTAGAGAATTTTGTAGCAGCACATTAAAAAATTACAGAATCACAGAATTTAGTAAGATGTCTTGCAAGTTGTGTCGCCTTGTGCTGCAAATCTATCAGGTCTCACTGGTTAAGCAGCCATGGACTGCATCAGTGCTTGGATAGGCACCTCCAACAAGTGTCCATTCTCAATGCAGTAGCCTTTCCAGGATCAAGAAATCAATAATATAATGCATCATGTGTGACCTGGGAGTGCAGGTAACACTGTTTTTCTGCTAAGCCATCAGTCTGTGGTCCTGTTCCACTGCAGCCAGAGGATCTCTGGTGCTGTCATAAGAGCTCCTTTATAAAAATTCCCAAAGACATAAACTAATGGATAAATTTTCCACTTTCATCCTCAAAGTATAGTACTTCTAGTTTCAAAGCCAGCACTGTCTAATTTTAGTTTTTTTTTTTTCTTTGAACCTCTCTTCTTTCCCTCACCCTTTATTTCATATCACATAATCTATAATCAAGTAGTCCTTGCAGTATCTTGCATTCTTTATGATCTTTGCATTCCCTCACATGCTGGGATGTTTCCCCCATCCCAAGTCTATTTATTTAAATAAAACAAAGCAAAAATGTCTATCCCAAAGCAAAATGGCAAACCTGGGCAGATAACTTGAACAAAGAAGAAAAATATATTAACAAGTATGGGAAGGCCCTGCAATGCCATGGAGAAGGTCAGGCAGGGGAGAAAGGAGTAATATATATCCAAGGACTGGCCTTACCAGAACAGACTACCCATTTCCAATTTAGATCCTTCTTACTGAAAGTGCTGATGATTGGTCATGTGGATATTCCTGACATCTTCCTCTGGACTGTCTATAAATGATATAGTCACTTATGGAAGGGAGGATGTTTGAGACTGTGCATCTGTCCAGCTACCTTTGTGATATCTTTGCATTGTATTACATTTAAAAAAAACAAGACTTTTCTGTTTAGTACAGAATTTTAATTTGCGTCTTGCTGGCAATTGTGCTCCCTGCAGAATCCCTTTTCTTTCACCTGTCCTGAGAGTATTTAGTGATGTTGATGTGCTTTATTGAATTACAGCTTTGTTCCAAAGGCTACACTTTGGAGAAGTATGAAATTATCTATCCTATTCATTTGCAAAACATTTTGTGCTGAGAGTTTTTCTACATGTTAAGTCTTATTGTTGATATTTAAATCCGAAACCTGACTTTCTACGAAGAATGTATCCCCTGCATATTTTGTTGGTTTCCCAGCCTGTATCTTTCACTCTTCCCAATAGTTTTTCAAGCTATTATATCTGGTTATAGTGCAGATAGCTGTAAGATAGTAAATTCCCAGTAGCCTTGTGAGTATGGATAGCAGGTTGACGGGAAAGATACTTAGCAGTAATAATGCTGCTGGTAGAAAAGCAAGAACTCTTCCCCTTACCTACCCAGAGAGGCAGTAACCAGCCGGGCAGCCAGTGGGCAGCTTTGGATTGCCAAGCCTTAAACACAGAGTTTCCAGGCAGCAGTGGATTAGTGCAGCCTGTATAAGAATGTCCTGCTCAGGAACATGGGAGTACTGTGAAAGGTGTGGGGTGTGGGAGATAAGACTCCATATATTCATGCCTTTATTTTTCCCACTGCTTACAAAATGCTGCCCATTCGCATTAAGTATTTTAATGTATTTCAGTAAGTGCTTAGTAAGGCTTATCACTTTTTATTTATAGATGTATAGAAAAGGTGGCATTTCGAGCTCTAGCTATATGAAAGAAAACAGTTCTTACTATTGTGATTTATCTGCAGGGCCAATCTGGTGTTGAAACTTTGAGGACCTCTGCTCTTTAATACACCATTCTGGTAAAAGGAAAGCAAACAATGGAAAGTGCAGAGCTGTGAAGCAGTGTGGAGAGCAGTGGCCATACTCTTTTGCTCACCATCTTTGCAAAGCAACATTACAAATCTAAAAGGAAAAGGCTCTTCTCTTTACGTATGGCCCTTCTGAGCAATACAGATTTTATCAGACAAATGTATTTTGTGTAAAATGTACCTCAGTATTTATACTTGACAAGTTTTGGCACATTATTTTACTATTTGTTGATCTTTGCTTCTGTATTCCTCAGCTCCATCTTGAAATGCATGCCCCATATTGGCAGGCAAATGAAATACTTGCTCTAGTCAAGTGTAAACAAATTATTCCTTCCTGACTGAGAAAGCTGTGAAGAAACCTGGAATGTAGTATATAATTAAAAATACGTGTTTTAGATAAACATAGTGGCTCAGTGTTTTTACTCTGTTCATCATCTCAAACATGCCATCTGTGGATGATGAGTGAGGGAACTATATATAGGAGAGACTTCACTGTGCACAGACTTTCTTCATTCTATGGGGCTAAAAATGCACTGACATTTCCTTGTGGCCTAAAAGAAGCAGCAAATTACAGTCCAGCTTTCCTGGTATGTGCCCTGCTAATCAATGCCTTAGGAAAAGCAAGACTCTGTTTTACGTATTGCATGTTAAGGGCAGGAATAAAGGAATAAAATGCTCAGATTTCACAGAGCCTCAGCCCAAAGCCTGAGCAGGAGATGCAGATTTGTTAAGAGCTATATAAAGGTTGTCTACGCATTTATCATTCTTTTTAATTTTTACTTTCCAGAAATATTTCATCACTGAAAAAATGAATTTTAAGCACACAGGGTCTTGGCTGTGCAGAATGAGAACTCAAGCAGAATTGAGCAAGCATTACTCCATAAACCTGAAACTAAAAACTGCACTCAAGTCTTTGGGACACAGAAAGGTAAAAAATGTAGTTCCGATCTTTATACTCATCAACACATTTCACACCATGAATGCTAAGGAGTCACAACAAAGCACAAAGAGAAAAGTAGGCATAAAGACTCCTCTGCAGAAATTCTTCAGTCTGGCATTGAAATATAAATTACACTCAACCTAGTCAAATGCAGCTTGAGGAGTAATGACAAACAAAAAAAATAGTCTGAATTCAGACTGATTGGTGGCTCCCTTTTCAGTAGGGAGTGTTTTTGTTACTTGAATACATTGACTGGATAATTGGCTGGGAGTATTTGTTACAAGGGGGAGTGTATGTTCAATGGCCTGAAATTGCTGCCTTTTACGCCCATTAGGGTGTTTAGCAAGACTTTTTTTATCATTCAATACTTTTGTCTGGGTGCCTATGTGGCTATCTTCCTCCTGAACATACATCCTGTGTAGTGGAACCAGCAGCTAAATGGTCAAGAATGAAAAAATAATCCCCTCACACACAAACCAAAGCATGACATGAGCTAAGTGCTGCTTGCATTTTTTGGTTTTGTTTGTGAGTTAGCGAGAAGAGGGAGGGAACTGGGCAGCTATGGATGTAACATTCTGGCTTAACACATCTCTGGGAGTGGTCCTATGGTGCCCTGGCACTGCAAAACACACAGGAGGTGATCACAGAGACTGTTAGAGAAGACCAGGTGTAAATCAACAGGGTGACTTGGTGTATTAATGATGAGGTGCCATGTATGACTGATTTTTGAGCATATTAGTTCGGTTCTGAACACTGATGATCAAAAGGAAATCTCTGCTAGCAATGTAAAAAAAAAAAAGTCACTTCAGAGAGGATAGCTAGAATTTAAAATTTTCTTTAAGCTGTCTAGTATTTGCTATAGTCTTGGGTTTTAGGAAATGGTTTTGCTATGGCCTGTGGCAATGAATTTCTTCCTTTCTGTTTGGTCTCTAAATGTCTGATGGAAGCAAAATTCCTGCTGCTTTCAGTGAAGAACAAAGATACCTGTTGGCTTACTGACAGACCCACAATAAATAAATAAATAAATAAACCAACTATAGAGACTAATCATGGAAGAAATTGAACCATTTATCTTCATGTTTTGTACTGAAGACAACAGTTAATTTCCAGAATTTGGACCTACCATTAAGAAGTTAATGTTTGGATACAGTTTTCAGTCATACATGTTTTTGCAAAAAAACCAAAGGCCTCTTTGCTTTTACAGCATGCCTTCTGCTCCTTGTGGCTGTTGTATTAGTTCCTTAGTTCAAAGAGACACCTCCTTTGAAGGAGATCTATAAAAAAAAAAAAGTCCAAAGGTTAGGTCCAGTCTAAGGTTTCATTTTTTTTTATATTACACATTCACATTACTATTAACAAATGTGAATACTGATATTTATTTTTCACCTGTTTTTTATTGATGATGTTATTTTGATTCTAAATTTAAGGCAATGACTTAATACCTGTCCAGAAACTTCAGGCTATGAACTAAGCTAGTTCTGCCTTAACTTAAATGTTAATGCCAGTTCTTCTTCTTCTGTCCAGTCATTAAAAGAAGATGGATTTGGGCAGTAGAACTTCAGAATGTGCTGGAGATCTGATCCTGTGTGTTTAGGTCACAAGCCTGAAACATGGGATACTGATGAAGGCTCATCTGATTAAGAGGTGTAAAGCCAACTGATCCAAACAGAAGCATGGTCAGCCCTCCTCAAGAGCATCACAGGTAGAGTGTGGTCCCTGCAAAAGGAAGAAGGTAAAAATTAGGGTAGACAGGTGGGACCACATCTAGCTTTGTGCTGTGTCTGGGGCCTCATATTACCTTAATCGACCTGCAGAGGGAGTTTCAGGATTCCTTTGTATGGAAATAAAAAAATAAGGTAATAAATAATAACTGATTTATTAGTGTATATTCAGCTACAGCTTTATGCTGTTAAAAATTTATGCTTCTTGCTATATTTAAAGCCCTACTCTTAATAACTGGTTGTAAAATTTTAAAAAAGGTTGACTAAAAGAAATCCATAAAAATAATATTGTCATTCTAAAGAATTTACAGTTGTCATTTAAGGGGCAATATGACTGAATGAAAAACCCTGAATTATAGCCAAGAAGAACTGTATTTGTGAACACCTCTGTGCCACGTGTCTAACTTTAGTCTTCATCTTCCAATTTCCTCTTGTTTCATACACATTTTCTAACACCTCTTAAGCATTGTAGGGTCAGATGTTTTAGGAGCATACAGTGCTGCATTTCCAAAGAAATAGAGCTGTAATTCCCTGCACTGAGTTTTTAACTCTAAGTACCATTTTTCAGGTTTCATAATTGAAAAATTTATTTTGTCTCTCCTGTCTGGAGCCAAAACAACATGTTTCTGTCTCCATTGGTAAGTTCTCTCTGACTGATACCCAGAGGTCTTGGGGGTCCTTTCCACATGTCTCATTGCAGTCTGTCCCAGGGATTTAGAAATGCAAATCATGGAATTTGACCAGAGATTCAATTTTCCATCCTTTCTGAGCTCCTTTAGCCACCCCCTCTTTTGAGAAACTAACCACAATTTTTTTCACAACTTCTAGGGAATAAATGGTACAAATACAACAGTTATTTACTTGACCTTCATGCCAGCACTATGTAGAAGCTGGGCTGCAGAAGCAAACCCTTAGTGTGACCTTTTCTGTTACAGAACTGAAGGATCCATGCATGGACAAAATACACTTCTGGCCAGTCAGTTTCTGGCTAAGGCTCATGTGACAGCTTTGTATCTGACAGCTTTTATACGGGGATTCTTCTTATGGATAAAATAGAAGAAACAGACTATTACGGGCTCTTGCAGAGGTCACCTCCCATTAACTGTCTCTTGTGCGAAATAACTTTGTCCCCATGTTATGGATGGAGGGGACAGAAAGATTTCTGGGTTTTGCCTTGTCCAGAAAACATTAGCAAGAGCAGCTCCTACAGCAATGGCAATGGCAGCTACTTTGCATTTCTACAGTTTGAATCAGCAATGCATATACACAAAGGGAGCAGCTTTTGATAATCAGTTTTTCAATAACCAGGCTGCAGTGCACTGATTCAAATCGAGGGAAGAATGGGCTGAGATGCTCAGTGATAACGGTTCAATTAGTTCCTTCGCTCTCATCAGAGAGTGTTAATCTTCTGTCGGTGACCTCAGTGGTATGCACAGCAACAAGCGAAGTTACCTCAGGAGTGAAGGAACAAGAACCTTGGACTTTTTAGAAAAAAAAGATTTAATCATAGAAAGTGAACTATAAGCCTGACTAAGCCCAGAACCAATACGTCTGAACAATCTAGTCAGTACTTCTAAAATATTAATGTCTTAGCATGTATAATATAAAAGTTTGGGGAGTTTATTTTTCATTTTTTTTCCTGAGTCATCATCATCCGCTGCAGTCAGCGCACAGACAGCAGCAAGTATCAATCAATGCGTTACAGTTCAGGCCCTATTCTAATACTTATAAAATTAAATGGTCTGTGTTTCACTCACGGCTACATGGCAGCTCTGAGTCATAGGAATGTAGAAGTCCCTCAGGACACCCCACAGATGTTCCCACCAGGTCACCTGCAGCCAGCACCAGAAGGGTTTCAGCCATATGGAAAGTCAGGAAGTTTGGCCTTGAGCCTGTTCTTAATATACAGTGTAGTTGTTCTGCTCACAAAAATTGAAGAGTTATGAGAAGAGGGAAAAACAAAGTGCCAAAAGCAATAGTCTAGGTTTTAATTTTAGTAACTGGAGTTGACTGTAAAATGCAAGGTGGGAATTTATGCAGTTTCATTTTTTTATTTTTTTGCTTCATGTTCACTGTTCTGATGTCATACAGATATCTTTTTCACAATGTCTCTCTCATCAATAGTTGAAAAATGTCGAAAAAACTCAGTAAAAAGTATTTTTTTCTAATGTAAGAATAAACCAAAACTCTTTGTCATAATGTTATGCTGCTAGACATACAAATGCCTAGGGAGGTACATGGATATTAGGATCAAGATTGGAGAGGAAGGATCAAGTGGAAAGTTCAGATGATCAATGTTCCTTTTGCCTTCACTGATTCTTGTTGAATGCCCTTTCATTTAAAAGCCCCTTGAGATGAAAAAGATAAATAAAATTCATCTAATAAAGCTGATATCTAGTTTTAATATTTATTTTCAGATAAGCATAAAGGTTTTTCTCATTTTATTTTTATTTGTTCAGAGAAAAGAGATAAATATGTACATTTTTATATAGGCAATGTAAAATGCACTGGAGACAGCCACTTTTATGACATGCAATTAGCATCTTTCTGTTTCATTACTTGTGTTATTTTTATTGGTTGTGAAACTGCAGCTCTGAGTTTTTATTACTGGAAAAATCAAGTAATTGTTTTACAATTTTCATGAAGAAGTTCAAGAATTTGCTTACGTAGTTTTTACCAAGGGCACAAATTCAAGTCCAAACCTTTCAATTCCTTAAAGGTGTCCTACCATGAAGTAAAGGGTGGTATCTTCTTATTGATCCTCACTCCAAGGTCCTGGCTCCTGTAATTTTTATTATTGAGAAAAACACAGTAGCAGTTCACAGATCAAAGAGAGCAGCACACAAGTATGTAAAAGATAATGTTTCTCAGCTCAGAAACTTTGAGTCTTTAAGCAAAAGAAAGAAGGCCACTGTGGTACAAAGAGATCATGTTTTATAGGAGGCTTCCAGGAGACTTCCAGGCATGTTGAAGGGAGGATTCCACACTGCTTATTTTAAAGCCAAATGCTCTGCATCAGAAACCATCTTAGTTTATGAATATGGGTGAAGTGAGAGTGGGGTTTACTCTCCCAGGGCAGGACTGGGCAGTGACCTTGTACTTTAGAGACA
Organism: Grallaria varia; assembly: GCA_013396735.1. Classification (NCBI taxonomy): domain Eukaryota; kingdom Metazoa; phylum Chordata; class Aves; order Passeriformes; family Formicariidae; genus Grallaria; species Grallaria varia. The sequence continues at coordinate 292,200 of VWZG01012499.1, read as the reverse complement.
AAATTATGGCTAGGGAGCCCTTGCTGTAATTGATTCACTTTACTCTCCTGGATTTAGTAGTCTGGGGCTGAATGAGCTGCATTCGTCAGATCTCCAGGCAACCAGCTTGAGTTCTCCATGCCTGAGATTTTCTTATTTATTTTCTTTTTACTGTCATTACTACTGTTTTTTGTTCAGTTATGTACCTGTATGACTAATAAACTCATTAATGAAGATCCCTGCTGTGATTACCCACACCATAAATATTTTACCAAGTGTCTGGATCCACTGGAGGTCATACAGAGACAGACACCAAACACACACATGCTTTCAGAAAGTTTAAGAAACACTATTCTAGCACCTTCCTTCATTGTTATCTTCTTTCCTTTCATCTCCCAATTTCATTCTGTCTTCTTATCTTCACAGCATTTCTTTTCCATTAAGTCTATTGTTTTCTATCTTCTTTTTATTCCATTTTTTCTTTACTTCTGCCTCTCTTCCTCTTATCAGCTCTGGTTTTATAATAGTCACAGTTGAAAAATGTCACATAACCAATATCTTCACTCTATTCATTTGTGTTACTACTTTTCTATAGGGACCATTCTTGGATTACCCAAAGACTATGCTTGTTTGATTATAAAATAAAACACAGAAAAAATTATGTGTGAACTTTTATTTTTTTCTCACAACCTTTGGAGTTCAGCTCCGGGTTGTGCAGGCTGGGATTCATCAGTGGCTGCAAATTCTTCAGTCCCTATGTCTACATCCTGCCTCCCCCCAGCTCTGCTCTCATCTACTTTTGCTGCTTCCTTGTTCCTCTCATCTCCTTTTCATGGTTTTCTCCTGCAGTTCAACATCTCCATTATTCAGAACTTTTTCACTTCTTCTGCCTTCTGCCTCCTGTTTATAATCCCAATCTCTTCTCAGTTTCTCTGCATCCTTGTCCTGTTCTGCTTCCTTGCTCCCTTTTTCTCTTGTGCATGACCTGGGCACCACTGAGGGGGGATTTCTGCCCTCTGCTCTGTGTTCAGCCCAGCACAAAGTCACACACAAGACCAAACAGGTGTGTGTCCTGCACTCAGGAGGGCTGGAGCCTGGGCATAGGGGTTCTGCTTCTACTGTCTTTCTGCCCTCTTGGCAGAGAAGAAAAAAAAAAGTGCATGAGAGCAAATCCACAGTACAAGACAGCCCTGGGTCATCCTGCAGAGTCTCTCCAAGGCTCTGCCACAGAGCTCACTTCTCTCTTGTGAAAGAGATCTAATGATGGAACCAAAGTCCTGTGATGCGGCCCGGTAGGAAAAAAGGGTTCAACCACAGAGTTTAAGAGGCGTTAAAAAGTGGACCTCTATAGAGGGGCTGCACCAGCTTATATAGGGTCTGGGGGTGAAGGTACTGGAAGGGAGGCGGTACCTGGGCGGAGCCTGCAAACAAGGAACAAATAAGGGCTAAAAGGGGATGGTTCAACCTAGGGCAGGAGGGATTAACCATATATGGAGTGTCCAAATAAGGGAATACTGCAATGCAGCAACAGGGAACCAATCAGGGAAAAGGGAATAACAAGGGGTACAGAGCCATGTAGTTTTTCTTTAAAAATGGGTAAAATCCAACTGTTAACAACCACAAGCTCTTAATACAATGGCAAGGGAACCCCAACACTCATATAAAAGTTGTGTAAGTGCATTCTTCGGGCATTCCACAGATCTCTTCTTCGTTTTTCTCTCTTTTTCACTTCTTGTAGGCCCTTTGTTCACAGTCCCCGACAGTTCTGCAGACCAAGGTAGGAACATTTCACTGCAAACAGGCTCCCTGGGCTCTTAACAAGTTTTGTTTGTATCTCTGCACAGAGAGATTTTTCAAAGCCTCTAACCAAAAGTGGAAGAAATTTTCTGGGATCCGTAGGATGCACGTCACTGCCATATGCGTAAGAGAGCAAGGGAAGAAAAAGGGAAGCAGCTCTGCTGAATTTGAAGTGTCATCTTCATGGGACCTCCCTATGAAATGGTTGTTAGGGCATATTTCAAATGGGCAGACCAAGTATACTTTCTCATTCTTGTTCTCTGAAGTAGCCAGGCTATCTTTTGCCCTGTTTTCCAAAAGTATTCACCTTTTCTCTCAGCTTCTCTGGGGTTAGCTGAGATTTAGAAAAGGGTGTATGTGGGGGCAGTGGCATGTTTGACTACCATTGTTTTATAAGTGCACCTCCATGCACCCTATAAAATAAAGTTCGGCTCTTTAGAAGTGTTCTTCAAAGACTGTAGATGAAGCACCACATGATTAAAGATATCTTCCTACCAACAATGCCTGAAGGCCAAATAATCAATTTTGTCAAAAGTGACGCCAAGGAACTTCCTGACTGCTTTTCTGTCCCCAGAAAGACCTCAGGAATTGTCCATGGTAGGAACTCTGTGATTGCTGCAAAACAAGATTGTTTGATGCGTAATCAAGGAAGTAGGGAAACTCATCCCACTCTCATCTCAGAGACTAATTTTTATGTGATGTGACACACTTCCTCACTGCTGACTGATGAGGTTGCCTTCAGGCAACCGTGTTTAGAAAAAAAGAGACTAATCAATTGCACAACGCATTGAAAAGAACAGGGAGAATTAAAATTTCATCTCTTTGTGCAAAGTACCGGGAAAAGTTTAAATGAAGAGTTATCACTCTGGAAAGTGAACAGAGAACAGCATTCCACTACTCCCCTACCCCTGTACACACACATTATTTCCTCAGATGGGTAATTTCTCCACACAGTAGTAGGAGGTGTATTTTCAGTCATGAAGGAATGAAAAAAGTTAATTGTTCTTAAAACAGAATACAAGATAAACTGACTTGTACATAGCTTCCCCCCCAAAAGTGACTGTGTCCTGCTGTTTGGTAATGAGGAATCTTCAGTTCTACTCACATTTCTCTGATGCTTCTGGAGAAGGTTGTGTGTGAGAACTATGGTGGTGTTTGCATTTGCTTTCCTTCCAGAAAAATTGCCTTTGAAATGGAGATACTAATGCTCACAGAGACTTTTGAAAGGCAGCAAACATGAAGAAAAAAACAAAAAAAAATTTAGCTAGTAAATGTTTTTAGTCCATGGTTAGATCTGTCTGTGTTAGTAAATAAGGTAGTACAGCTTCATAAGAGCACTTATGTGATTTGAATTTAGCTTTCAATTGAGCAAATGCAGTTAGAATCAGTAACAAAAATATTGTCTACACAAAAACACAATCAATTTGCCACAGAAAATATGATTGTAGCATCATGGAAATCCAGTGTTTCAAAGATATTCTAGAAAAATGCTCACAAATGTGCTTGGGTCACAAGAAATACATTAAGTAGGTAAATTCAGGAGGTTTTGCTTTGATTTTGAAATTTCACATTTTTATCAAAGTAATCTTTAAATGTAGTTTGTAAACGTTTTATTCCAGATATTTAAATATTTCATAAGCATCTATCTGAGTTTTTTTTTTAATAGCGTTTCTAACTAGCTTTGTCAGAAGTGCATTTTGGTAAATATTTAATCAGCTCCTAATAGAATTAATAGGAAATTTTTATTCTCTCCCACTAAGACTACTTTAGCTTCAAGAAAATTTGATTTCGAGTCATCTTGAGTAAAATGTGAAATAAGTGTAGATTATAGTTTTCACTTATCTGTGTTACAGGCTCAGGGACATACATCTAGTGTGGAGAGCAATGGAGAGGAATCTTTGTACCCTCGCAGAAAGCTATCTGGGAAAATTGGTGTGGACTCAGAACCATTGCATTTATACAAGAAATAGGAAAAAAAACCCCAAAAAAAAGACTTTTCTGTAAATTTGATGAAATTACCTGATTTTCAGCCACAAGCAATTAAACTTATTTGGATCATTATCCCTATTTCCAGGCCTCTGTCTTATTTTGAAACTTTTAAAACATGGAATTTGGACACAAGACCATATTCAGAAATGGTTCTTGTCAGGTAAACTGTTGTTGGGTGACCTGTCTCAAGTCCTCAGCCCTCAGCTGATTGCTCCAAAGGTGAAATCCCTCTTGCCCTGTGTCCCTCTGGGACAGCATGTCCCTGAGATGACCCACCAGGTACCAGGAACATCTGCATCACCAGCGGTATGGACAGGGACGAGTCTCACATCTCATCAGCTTTTTACTTTGCTCACAGGTTTGTGACCTGATGTTTGAAGTCAGATGACTACACAATTTTTACATTTCCCTCCTGACAAAACTGAGATCAACAGTCTCACTTTGCCCTTTAAAAAACAGAGGGACTATTTACCAAGACCAGTGCCTGAGATGGCCACAGATTTAAGCATTATAAAAGCATAACATTTTTGCTTAACAGCAGGAGAAACAGACCTTTACAGTCTCTTAGCATTGTCCTCTCTGATCAGAGTGAGTTGATAAACACAGAGAAGATTTCCAAAAGGATTACCTCAGGGTGGTAAAGGAGACACAAAAAAAGAGTATTGTTTTTGTGGCTGTAATAGTTTTTATAAATAGATAGAATCTGAGTTAGAGAGGGGATGATCTTTGCAAAATGCTGAAAAAACCAGAAAGTGGCATGATTGTGATTTCTTCAATTTTAACAGCATTTTCCTCTTCATTGGTTTTATACTCTCATGATTACCAGATCCACTTGGAGCTGAGTCCTTTTAATGATATTTTGAATGATTGTTTTCTACTCTTCTAATCTCTCCACCTAAGTCACTAAATTAGAGCAGCATATTTTTGCAGATGTGAAGGGAAGAATTAAAAATGGAGAAATGGACGAGTGAGTAGAATTTCTGTTATATCAAACCCCAAAAATATGATAGCATTTCTTAATGCTAGGTGTGAAAAAGATCACACGTATTTTCAACAGCTAATGAGAAAACTCAGTCTTCACAGGAGCATGGCATAATTCTTCACTGTATTTCCTACCAGGACAGGGTAGGATGGATTGTTTGGTTCACAGCAAAACCATGAATATGTGTGGCAAATTGGTGATTGAGAGCTGTGCTGGTCCCAGCAGTAAGCAGGGAGCAAGGCATGCTTTGTGCTGGCACAGGTTTTGGGCAGCAGGACATTGTTCCTGTAGCAAAGCAACTGTGTCTTGTTCTGCAGCCCTCAAATTCTGCTGTCTAGTGGGTCAGTGAAGGTAAAGCCACCTGTGTGTGTTCCCTGTTCTGTGTTTCTCTGGGGTTTATTCTCAGTGGAGCATCTTATCCTATTTCCTAAACCACCGTGTGTGTTTGAACGTTATGCAGCCCCTCACTGCACAGAGAGGGCTTGCTGGCTCCCTGCACACTCACATCCCCAAGCAGATCCACATGAAACGTGTAAACCAAGTCATAACCAGGGCTGAAACTTCTCCTCATGCTACAGTGGGCAGTGTCTTGTTCCTCAAAAAGGGCACTGCCCTTTGCTTTCTATGGTGAGCCCTCTGCAAAACCTTTTATGGTAGGGTAAGAAAAATTACATCCCATCCTTCAACCAGTTAATGTCTTATGTCTGAAACTGGACTGATTGTACTACTCATAGAAGTAGATATATTTTTATGATTTTTTTTAAATTATACAGTCTTCTAAAAAGTTTGTCTCCATTTTGATTTTTTGGCCTCTTCAGGGAAATCTGCTGAAATCCAGATGTGATGTGTTGTGTGGTCATATTAGTGTAATAAATGGCTTTTTAGAAAATGGAAATCATGATCAGATGGCTCTTTACCACAAGAGTAATTTTGCTTCCACTCAGACGATTCTCTTAATATTATGCAAAGCTAGATTTGTCTAATAATAATTAGCCATTTAAATGAACTGACTCTTGAAACCTTGTAATTATTCTGGAAACAAAATTTCCACAGACACCGAGACTTGTTTTCTCTTTTTGAACTAAATATTTTCTGATTCGGTCCCATATAAATAAATCATAGGTATGTCTGTGTCTCAAAACTAATGCTTCTAATGCTTGCTGGAAATACCTCTAGAAACCCAGACTGATGGCAGTATAAAGAATAGATGAAATGATTCAGACTCCATTTAAATTGCAAGCTGGCAATGTGCTTCTCAACCATAAATACATATGGATCTGTCTACCTTGGTGTGGTTTAGACAAATAGACTTAGTTTTGATTCCGGGCAACAATACCATTTAGTTGGCATTTAGATTTATGATCAAGAAATATTATAATGTAGTACATTTATTTTACTCCATGTCTACTTTCTTATTAAACATCTCTCTACACCACTAGAATTAGAATCAATTCACTGATTTTGTTTTACTTGTTTAGTTTTGTTTTGTTTTGTGTTTTGTTTGCTCATATGTAGTGTCGAGAAAACAGAGCAAGAGCGAGTAATTGCTGGGCTCTCCCATTTGGGGCCAAGACCTACTGCCATGCACTTTTCTCAGCCTGAAGAACTAATCCTCCTGGGTTTTCATGGTTCACAGGCAGGAGCTCCACCACATAAATCCACCACATGCATTCCCCATCAAGTGGTGAGAGCTGTGCTCAGCTTTTCACAAAAGGACCTCTATTTTTCATTGAGTACAGTGAAGGGTAGATTGAAATACAGACGTAAACCACCATTCTGGCAGGTCCTCTGCCTTGGATGCTTTCAGTGGTTATGTAGCAGTGTGCTGTGGTTTGAATTTAACAGTCCTCAATATAAGTTTACTGACCCCTAAGACAACTGTATTTTTGTTCTTTTTTTGAAGAATATTGGTTTGGTTATGTGTAGATTTCTAATGCCACTCACTGGACTTCAGTACAAGACTATTCCCAGGCACTGAGATGTACCTCCAGCTCTCACTTTTCCAGGGCAAAGGAGACTTGCTAAGTGTCATCACATTACCTGTAGTACACACTCTGGTGAGAGTCCCATAATTCCTGTGTTCAGCTGCAGAGAGGTGTTTTTAAGTAATAAATGCTTGCACTCAGAATTTAATATGAAAAACATTGGATGAGGAATTTCAGAGGAATATAAATGATGGCTATTACATGCAGTTGCTACCAGCTGCAAAAATATTTGTCTAACATGACACTTTCCTCTGTGGGAGACTCTGTTAGAAGTTATCTACAACAAAGCTATGTTATGCTGCAATACACACATCTACAAAGCTTGAATATGTCTGCCGCTGGGGCTACAAGTTTTACTTTACCCTTATGAGAGTATGACATGTTGGAGCATGGCTGGGCTGCTGCCAGGGGTGGTTTACAAGCCAGGTTAAACATACCTGTGGTCCTGTGACCTTCTGTGTCTTGTTCCAAAGCCTTTTTCTCATCACTTTGTGGAAGGGTTTACCTTCCTTTTCCACAGATATGTATAAGATCTAAGTCACTGTGAGATTGAGTGGCAGTACATATATTATTTATTATTATTTTTTATACACACACATACATTGATAAGTAGCAAAACAACAGTAATGATATTAGTCTCTCTTGCCATAGCAGCCAAATTACAACACTAGCTCCACTCCTTTTACAGCTATATCTAGATCTAGGTCTATATCGTCTATATCTATATCTAATCTATGTATATATTTCAGTTTATGTATATATATAGATACAGTGAATGACTGTCTATGCCCTGATGATGTGAAGCAGGCAGTGAGACTCTGGGAGGCATGTGCCAGAAAGAGGATAAACATCATCATCTCTGCTTTTCAGTCTCTGTGACCCCAACTCAGGAGAAGATGTATATGGGTTCTTAAGCCTATCTCAATACATGAAGACACACAAATATATCCCTAGCTGTTAAGGAGCTGATTAAGCCTCACTGCAAATGTTATTCATGCTTTCTTAGATGATTAAATGTTTTTGTAAATTATGTCCTAAATCACTGGCCAAAGCCATCTGTGACTTTGAGTTGAGACACGGTACAGGTTGACTACAGGCATATGCATGTAGCTCTCCAGCAGCCCTTCCTCTCCACCCAGGTGTTTGCCATGACATCAAATATGTGGATGGTCAATAACTGCCCAGCGCATGTTTACTTTGCTGTGTGCATGACTGCATCTCGTGATGCAAGTATTGAATTTACATTTTCACACAATTCAGAGGCTGTCTGTTGATCCAGGTCATAGATTTGCTACAATACATTTTTGTTACCATTTCATTATCAGATGACAATTAGCACCTTTTCCATGATTAGATGGCAACAATATAGCTGGATGCTATTACAGAATTTCTTCAAGGGTGACAAAGACAATTTGTTACTAGGCTTTTCCTTCATCGGTCACCTGTTTCCTCTGGGCTGTTGGAGCTCTGAGGGCACAATTAGCTTTAATGGCCCTAATCAGTCTCACATGAGATCTCTCCCCATACCCTGTTCATGGGTTCAAGGGCTCTGTGTAAGTTCAGCCCTGGTCCTTTAGCAACTGCCCAAGTCATGCTGAGGACAGTCCTGGTCTCCAGCTCAGCCATGCCTGTTCCTGTTCATTGAGTCCTTTGACCCAAGCTCCAGCTTGCAAACTGACTTCTTCAATTAGCCTTGGACCTGCCTCATCTCCAAGCACTTCCCTGGTGGTCTGTGCTCTTGGTTGGACCCAGCAACTGTCTGGGCCTGCCCAAAGCATTGAAAACTGATTAGCATATGCCACCTGCCACAAGCAAAAACCTTGCTCATTTACCCAGAATGGAAAAGATGTGGGGGAAAGAGGGCTTGAGGGAACACAACCAGGTGACTGGCAGAAGAAATCCCCAGTGCCAGTTGTCCCTGCAAGCCTCCATGCTTCCACCTCCTGTGATGCTGGCAGGGAAGATCTGTCTGCTCTAAGTCCTGTGGTAAAAGGTAATACCAGTTTGTTTCTTGCTTTCTACATCTATTCTGAGTATTAAGGTTAACTTTAGCACAAAAGTACTGTGCTTCCACTGGGGACTATTTTAAGGATTCTTTTTGTTTGTTTTTTGATGACTTAAATTTCAAGGTCGCCCCTCATCTTCAGATATGAATACAGACAAATGCTATATTCGCTGCAGTGTGGTGATGCACTCTTTGTTTTACTCACTGTGTTGTTAAAGAGGGAAGACTTTAGCAGTCAGCATTGACTCTTATTAGAGCTCATTCTGTGAAATGCTGAGAATCTCTGGAAGATAGTTAGCATTGTTGGATGTCAGTGGCTTCAGAGAGAATCAACCACCAGTGATAACTACTCATATTGCTTGAGCAGTACTAGTCCCTGCTAGATCAGACCCCTGGAGACTATCCAGTTCTTCAACAGGAGACTATTACAGATGATGGAAAGAGAATCTCTAAAAGGCATCTACAAATGTTCTTTGCAAACAAGCTTTTCTAGTTAATGATACCTGTGCACTGTTCCAGCTGTGTATTTCTACTTTTCCCTTGGCTATTCATGAATACTAAAAATAGCAGCTGAGTATCCTGCAGCTATCTGGGGGAAATTAGGCTTATAAGTCCTGAAGAGGTGCACATTATTTTGATAGGTGAGATCTTCATCTGCCAAATAGTTCTGTTTTCCCAATTAATTTTATCCTCTCTGGATTTTTAAAAAAAGTTATGAAAGGAAGGTTTCAGAGTAGTAACTAAGTCTGACCTGAGCATAGGCAGACACCAAGCAAGATTTCTGCCTATCACCCTGATGTCATTACAACCTTTTTCTCACTCTCACCCATGTTAGTGCTGCACTGGCTTCTAAAGCAACTCATATAATGAAAGTTTCCCAAGAGTTGCATATTAAACTAGGCACATTTAAATTAATAAGCAGTTTGAACTAGCAAGACTGAATAGTCCCTACATGGATTTTAGAGAGTTTCTATCTTCAGCTTGTGTTGTACAAAGGCTGGAGACAGTGTATTTTCCCTGTTCTGTAGGCAGCACCAGGATCATCTTCTTTGTGGGAGAGTTTATGCTGGGAAGCTCTCACCTTTCACAAATGTTCCTGGATTTCTTGTATACAGAACTGGATGCTGCAGACCCCACACAGCTTACTTAACATTGCTTCTTATTGGCAATGGCTAGAATAAATATCTTCTGACAGATTTAATTTAAAAAAATTCTGGAAGTACTTGCTCTGGAAGTAAATTTAGACTAGTTGGTTCAAGCAGGATTTTGGTGATTCTCCAAGAGTGTAAGAGAATGAAAAAATCTTGATTATTAAAAAAAGCCACCAAAACCCAACAGACCAAAACACCAATGAAATGCTTCTGCTATCCCAGAAACATATTAAATAGCACTGCAAACAGCTATATCCTTTCACCCTGCTAAGTGCTTTATGCACTCTGTAGTTCCCAAGCAATATTATAAGGGTATAAAAATGTTTTCTAAAGATACATCAAGAAGTAATATAGTTTTTAGAGGGTACTACACAGCCCAAGAGGGTAAAAGAAATTACAGTATCTTATTTTAAAATTAAAGGTAATCAGGTCAACAGATATGAAACCTATTTTTTTGCAGCTTTCATTATATTGTTATGATTTAACAGGAGGAAAAAAGAAAGGAAGAGATAAGATAAATGTAGGGTATATTAGTGTTAGGGCAAATGGGGTGCATGCTGGAGTAATGGAATCACTCAGTAGAAAAATATAAAACATTATTGAGATATTCACATGCAAATACGATGCATATCAAAGCAGTGCATAAGTGGGATTATTTGTTAGGAAACCTGAGGTGTCAGGAAATTAAGATATTTCATTTAAATTCCAATACAGAGAGCAAGTCAGTACATGAATTGGAGTACAGTAGATGTGTCAATCAAATCCAATTGCAGTATGAAAAATTAATGGGAGATGGTCTAACTTTGGTGGATCCAAACTTTGGTTCTCTGTGCTTACCTACTTGCATCAAAGCAAGTCTTAATGCTGATGTCTTATTTCTGATATCTGAAAGTTAGAATGTAAAAACAAAGTACTGTAGTTATAACAAGAAAGGCAGAATTACAGCTAATTCATGAATTTCTATTAACTATATTCTGTCCTGTTAAGTATATATTGCCTTCCTTGTAACTGATGATGCTGTGCGTAGGTTGAATATTCAAAGCAAAATGTCTAGCTGAATTCCTACTCAAATATATATGTGAAGGCTTACATTTGGCTCCTTAAATAGCAGGATATTAAACATTAATATTTACAAACTTTTTCCCACCCTAACAAGCTGATGTTTGAACTCATCTAATAAACAGTGGGCAATACTCACTATTTTCATCAGGTTTAGGGTAGTGTAATTTTCTAGCAACGAAGGTGCTCTTAATCCTTCCTTTATTATACCATGGGTTGCCACTGAAGCAGTTCATATGAGTGCTGTCATAGGATTAGTGCTAAAAGCAGACTCTAGCAGTGTTGTATTTGGCATTACGAGGACAAGCTGTACTCAGACAGGACAAATCTGTACTGCTGGGAATGCAGTAACTCCATAGGATGGAGCTGCAGCTATTGATAAATTGCCTGTCAGGATTTTTGTCCTTTGGCCTCAGTACTGAATTGGATGAAGGGACAGGGTATGTAGAGCAAAGGAACAAACCACTTNGTTTTGCCCTAAACTAAGACAACGCTCAATTCATCACACTTGGTATTTGGAGATGAATAAAAAAAAAAACAAACAAAAAAAATAGGAAAAGTCTGAAACCGCAAGAGAGAAATTAAGCTTTTCAAAGTCAGTTTGATATTTAGCATTCAATGAGATTTGCTTGAAAACTCTGCCAAATATATGTGAGCACTGAAGTGAGCAGTATGTTGTTCTTTCAAGAACAAATTCAGTGTCTGATTTTGCAGCTCAAGTAGAAAGGGAAAAAGTACCCACTCATGGACTGTTTAGCTTGGCCTTTTTCAGCTGTTCAGCAGTGACAGCATCAAGAAAAACAGTAATGCCTAAAAGTCCTGCAAAGGACTCAAAAAAACAATAGCAAGTGTTTCACAGAAAGGCAGTGAAAGTATGATACACAGAAAGAGCAATTTGGCTATGGAAGGAGATGAACACTCATTAAAGAACTTTATATTCACACATGTAAGCCCTCCTCAAAGACCCCAGTGAAGCCAGGGAATGAAGCAGCAGTACTATACTAATATTCAGAATTTTGGTGGAAGCTGAATGTCTAATTCACTTTGCCATCAGTGAAGCTTCATGTTTCTTTTGAGGAAAAATGGAAAAGGTGACTGTGAGACATTATATTATTACATGAATTATTGGCTTGTATGCTATCCTTTAAGCTTTTGCCAAGTTCTCTTATTTACTAAAGTTTACCAGTAAAAGTACTCTCTGAGAAAATGCGGGCATCTTTCCCCCTGTGTGCCCTCTCCTAAGGTGTTAAAAGAATTGAGGTCCCTTTTAAAAAATTTAGTGGGAGAATTTTTGGAGCCTTGTATATTTTTAAAGTAGAACTCCTCCACTGAGCTCATAGCTCTGAGACTTGGGGTCCGACTGAGACACTGGCACAGCAGCTAACAGAGTTAAGGCAGGTGGCATGACACTGTCAGTGGGGACAGATTTTAGATGAGCTTTACAGGATAGATTTCTCCCATGGTAAATAAGACATGGAAGATACAAGACCAAGAGACTGTGGGCTTTTCTGCAAGTCAGATAATTAGACTCATTGAGTCACAGAATGACTTGGGTTTGAACGGATCTTAAGGAACGCCTTGTTCCAACTTCCCTGCCACAGGAAGGGACACATTCCACTAAACCAGGTTTCTCAAAGCTCCATTCAACCAGGTCTTGAATACTTCCAGGGACAGGACATCCACAGCTTCTCTGGGAAACCTGTTCCAGTGCCTCACCACCCCCAAATTAAAGGATTTTTTCTACTATCTAATCTAAAACTGTCCTGTTTCAGTTTAGAGCAATTACCCCTTGTCCTGGCACTACATGCTCTTGCAAAAAGTCTCCATCTTTCTTTTTGGCTCCCTTCAGGTACAACTTGACTACAGAAGACCTGAAAAAATAAACCCTAAATAAGTACTTCCAAGTTCCTGAGGTTACTGCTGGGAGTGTGGGGAAGAGAAGGGACATGGAAACTTGAAGTCCCATTCTGGAAGAGTAGCTGAAGCTGCAAGGAGTGTGTGTAAATGACTCCCCAATAATATGATGTGACACGGAGCTACCAAGATGCAAGGCACGTGTTTTCCCAGAACAAGACATAATCTTATCTGTGTTACTAAGTTACAAGGGCATGGCCAGAAAGAGGAAAAAAAAAACCAAACAAAAAACAAACTCAAAAACCTACATTAAACTGCCCACTATGGCTTTTAAATGGATAGAGATGACTCAATGTCTGCTCTAGTAAAAAAAGTTCAACACCTTGTATATAGTTCCAATAGGAAATGCTAAATGATTCCAGTTGTCCTCCAGCTCAGATCCACCCTTCCTCATCACTTTTACACCCCCTCTGTTCTTTCAGGATTGCTGGCTTTTTCATCATGCTGTATTTAGCTCTTTTTCCACCTTCATGTGTTAACTTCTGAACTTGCTTTGAACAGCAGCCCTTTCTCAAGAGAACAGGCTCCTGTTGCCAGGATATGCTAGTTCTACTCCATGCCAGCAGCTTGTTCTTTTTTTCATGTAGCCACTCCACATCTTTATTCCTGCAGAGGGGTTGGAGGAAGGTTGTTTGATGGAGCTGGAAAAAGATTGCATATTTGCTTTTTTCCCTCTGAACTGTTCTTTCTTTCAAGTTGCTTCTTTTCCACTAGGTGCCACTGAAGGCTCGGGGAGCAAATAAACCTTAGGAAGAGCATCTGTCTTGCCTGAAATCCAGAGCTCCTGGGTTTCCTGGTATCTTGGGAGTGGAGTTTTAAAGTGGCCTAAGGCTTGTGGAAGTTGAATTTATAACCTGTAATGCGGAAGGTTGTACCTTTCTGTGCTAATCCCTGGAAGATGAAGTCTTTAGAAATGTATAATAAATATCTCCAAAATCCTTACAGGAATTTGACAATGGCGTCATTGCAACCATCCCTTTGTATGGTTGTGGAGACTGCTACTCAGGTTCCAGCCAGCTGTGTATGGCTTGCAATTGCCTGGAGATGGCTTACAGTAGTTTAGGATTATGGAGCACTAGGAGGGATAAAGGTACTTCTGTCTCTTCCTTATCCTGATCCAGCACTGGCTGTAAGAGCCATGCCTGGCACATCTTAAATTACCAGCAGTTTTGTCTTGCACTGATGAACAGAGAGTGACTGTGAGCATTTGCTAGAAATTTTGGTATCAATGCATAATCTTTTAAGACATCACTGATGATGAACAGCAAGTTTATGTAGTTTTACATGGTGAGTGAAATTAAAATGTTAAAAGAAATCTATTTTTAAATTATAACAGTATAAAAATATTGATATTGGTTCAGATTTCATTTAAAAGACTGCGTTTCAAGTCTGACAGCTACGGAAAGGCCCAACAAACTTGTTTCAAATTCCTTCACTCCTCTTAAGGAAAATATATTACATTCAGAATACTCAAACCCAAGATTTATAGCAGTCTGAAGTTATGCAGTAAGAGGGGTATAGAGGTATGTAAAAGCTGTATATAATCTAAAGTTTGCAGTAACATAATTATTAAGAAATTCCCTCCATAAAGAAGAACACTTTGCTCGTAAATATGAGTAGACTAAAGGAAGTTACCTTTATTTTCTCACTTGCTTCATTTATGCTATTTCTGGCACACTGTGGGTCAGCAGATGCTCTCCTGCAGTAACAGGCAGAATGAACAGAAATAGCAGGATTTAACACCATCATTCCCCACCTTCCCATCACCCTCTAGTTACAAATTGACCAGCCAGGCTCAGTCACCTGTTTCAAATCCTCTTTGGAAGTGGATTCTGGGTATGAAGGCATTCACAGTGATCTGTCCAAAATGACTCTGCCCACTCTGTTTGAGATCAAATTGCCTGAAAAAAAGTCTGGAAATGGAAGTGCAATTACTCTTCTGAGAACTTAAGGTCTCCTGTGTGTTTGACTTCTACAGATGTGTTACTGTTCTCTTAGCAGAAATCATGCAACACCCGTGGAGGTGATGCCACAAATATGACTTCACTGGTAATTCTGAGATTTTAGGGAAAAATTAAAACGGAGAAAAAAGTCACGCAGCCCTTGGAGAGCTCAGGGGCTATAATGCTGCAGAAGGGATTATGACACATTGTTTTCATTTTTACCCCGTTGAATTACCTTTGAGAAATCACTTGCCTCTCTGTTCTTCAGATTTTCTCTGCATGATGTGATGCTCATAATTTTTTTCCTACCTTTATTCAGTGTTTTATGACATAGAGGTGAAAAGTGCTCTCTGACAACTATGGCATTCATGTTGTTGCAGTCATTCTAATCTATGGAGAAAGTCTAAGATTTTTAAAGAGTTTACGTATCTAGGAACTTGCTCATTTTATTCATATTTAATCCCACAGCTACCTGAAATGCCACCTTTCTCATGATAATTAAAAAAAAGAACAAAACCAGAGACAGACAAGAAGCAACAAACAATGAATGAAGTGCAACACTTTCAATGCTAGATATTTTGTATATTCACCCTGCAACACCACGAATTATTTTCCCTTTCCTCCCACCATATCATCAGTACTTCCTATGCATGGACTCTTCCTTACAACTACCTTCATTTCCCCATGTCCCATATTGTATTAACATCATTTTCAGGAAAGTTAATATGTTCACTAAACAGAGTGCCAAGTGCGATATCCCAGTAGCTTGCTGAATACCATCTCTGTTGATAGGTAGGTTCTCAGTGATGTAAAAGCCATAGTGGGACAAACAAAAATCAAAGTTTCTCAGCTATGGTACCTCAGCTCCTGCAGTGCTTCCTGCAGGAAGCAGTGCTTTCTACACACCCTTTTTTAATGTGCTGTTGTTACTTCACACTTGAAGTTGAAGAAATCAGCACAAGGTATAGTGATGGACAGTATCATTTGTGATAGAGCTGTGTTTGGGTGAAACAAGGATGTGCAGATTTATTTTGTCTGACACTGTACCCAACAGCTTGCCATCACAGTCTCTCTAAGCTGTCAGCTTTTTCTATCCATCAACCTGAACAGCATTCTCTTCCAGCATTATTATCTGTCTTATCTTCCTTTCTGTTGCACCTGGCAGAGGAATGATGCCTTTTGATGGATTTTCACTTACCTCTATTGTTTTCCTTCTCATCCCTTTTAAATAAATATCCTATTGAGTGCAAACTTGGACAGATTTCAGAGCGAATTTCACTAGCAGGGATAAACAGAATTCTTTAAAATTTATTCTCTTCAAACATTTAATGGGTTTGTGCTTTGTATCAGTGTCATTGTGTTGATGTAGTGACCAGTGTACAATGTGGAGCAAACTCAGAGTAACTTTAGTCCATACTGAGCTTTCTTGCAGACAGTATTCTGCTAGATTTAAAAGGAGCTGTGCAGAACAAAGTTTAGAGGATCTGTATAGCCATAAAGAACTCATAGACACTTGCAAGACTGTAGAGGAAAAGTCCTCAGCTATGTTGCCAGTATCAAAACAGGCTTGTTTTCTACTCTGGTAGCAGTGGGATCCTCTCCCTGTGTCCGTCCTCTGCCCAGGTTAGCAAGACCAGAGCATTGGTCCCTGAATGCATAGCCAGAGACTTTCCAAACACAGGAACTGAAGATAACAAAGCTGGGCTCCTTTCAAACACCTCCTTGTCACCAGGGAGAGGGTTGCTGTCTGAGGACAGGCTGCTCAGAGGCACAAGTCAGCAGAGATGATGCTGAGCAAAATTTCCATAGTCCAGGAGCCT
Source organism: Grallaria varia (assembly GCA_013396735.1). Classification (NCBI taxonomy): domain Eukaryota; kingdom Metazoa; phylum Chordata; class Aves; order Passeriformes; family Formicariidae; genus Grallaria; species Grallaria varia. The sequence continues at coordinate 275,576 of VWZG01012499.1, read as the reverse complement.
GTGAGTGAGTGCCCTGTTACAGACATGACCTGCAGGGGATCTGTTCTCGCCACAACAGGGAGGCCAGTAAGTGCCTGTTGCTCAGCACACTGGCAGCTTTGTGCTGTGTTTATTTGAATCCCAGTCCTCGACCCACAACCCTAACAGGGAAGTTTGTAGACTTTGGGTGCTACAGCACCTTGACATGGCTGGGAGTGGCTGCAACCCAGAGCAGTCTCTCACTGTAAGTCTCTTTTAGCCATTATTGGCTGGGTTTGGTATCAGGACACAAAAGGGGGTTTTACTTTCTGTGGGACAGATTGTAAGAAACAAGATTCCCCCCTAGAGATCTCTACTTTTCTAACTTCAGCTTCCCCCTTGGCAAGAAGGAAGTGGGTATCTTTTGTTTTCTCTATATACACAAGATGAAGCACTTGTACAGTAGCTCAGATTTCTGGGGAATTTCTGGATGAGTTTTTTCCGCTTTCATTGTTTTCCAAACAGACTGCAAGGACAGAGACAGACTGCATCAGATATCTTTGGTATTTTGTAAGGTAGCTTGACACTGCTTAGGGTCTTGCTTCCAGAGAGCTCCGTGCAGCAACTCAGTGGCTTCCAAGAAAAAAGTGGATATAGGCTCTTTTATCTATTCAGATCACTAGCAGCTACCACCCAGCCCTTTAATGTTTAATCAATGATCTCTATTGCTTTGTTATATAAAAGCAAAAAGCAAATATTGGAATTGATTAGGTGAAGCACTTAGCTGAAACTGAAAGCTGTCTACTGAGGAGACTTGCCAAGTAATGAAGCTGATTTTCAGAAGACCAAACAAACACCTTTATTTTTTTCCCATGGTAATTTCAAATTAATGTTTTTGTCAATATGTACAATTTCTGATCTTACAAGGGAGTGTGAAGATGACTAGAATAAGTAAATGTAGAGATAAAATTAAATACTGATTGTTGACATGACTGTGAAAGTTGCCTAAACAAGGTTCTTCATAGGTCACTGCTGATTGCCTACTGGTCCTCCTTAAACTCCCAACCAAATTTGCTCTAATAAGAACACGCAACTAGTGAATGAGTGCCATATTCACACTCACAAAGATCAGTCTTGATGTCTCTATGAGAAAGTGCGAGGAGAAGACTTCCTTTTGCTCCCTGGATATGAGCTTTACATGATCACAGAAAATGGGGCAGGTACATCTTTTTTGCAAAGCCCCATCACTCTTCATCACCAGCCCCATGAATGCTGCATCTCAGAAGCAGCCCAAACAGCTGACTCAGTACGTCAGTGAATGGAAGGAGTACCAGGCTATAGGCATATGTGCCTCATCGTGTTCAGAGCCTGTGGGAAGCCAGAAAATATATTATGACATCAGATTTTCTTCTAGTCCTCCATCTGACATACAGCAGCACAGACATGTTCTATTTATTGCTCAGATCCTCTGCCAACTTCTGGGCTCTAAAGCGTTCATTTTAGGATCAACTTTTATTTTTTCCCAGGTGGAAAGACAGTAGAATCTGGAGTATTGTGTCAGTGATGACATGTAAGCAAGAGTTAATGGTATTAATCAGAAACACAACAAACTTAATAACAATTCCTGCAAAAGCCTATTGTTAAATCCCGGCAGCTAATTGTATGTTGTTAGTACAAAATGCTTGCCAACTTCTAGCTATGACTAATTCCAACAGGCTCATTTTTATTGCAACTGTGTTTAAATGAATTTATTTATTCAATAGCTTAAATTCTTCAGTTAAAGAATCTTAATTTCAACTGAAATTATTTTAACCTACTCCCTTCCCTTCTCTGTCATGATAAAAAGAGGACCCAGAACATAAGAAGTGCTAGGTAGCCAGTTTTATTAGAAATTTCCTTAGGTACAGTGGTGACTTCAAAATGGTGGTGAAAAAAATGTGTGATGCATTTGGAAAGGTTTATGGTGACAAGTCTATATTTCCTGGAGTATTTAATCCACTGTGTAGGGCCAGCATTGCCTATTTATGTATATCAGAAGGGACAGCAAACGAAAACCACTGGCAGTTAATAATGGAATATATTTGTAAAACTGGAGTTGTTTCAACCTGCTGGCTGCAAATCAAACACTGTCAACAGAAAGATATTTGTTAAACAAAAAAGGAAATGCACAATCAAGTCAGAAATGGCCGTTGATTTGTGGAACCTTTTAATTATCTGATGCGAGGGAAAGTAGGTCATCTTCAGGCAAGTTGTGGACTATGAAGAAATTAGTATTGAAAGCCCAACACCAAAATGAAGGTGGGCAGATCTTCAGTGAATAAATACCTTCCTTTCTTGGATGGTGTAACATTTAACCATGTTGACATTAATTTTTTTTTCATTATACTTCTGAGGAGAAAATTAGAAAAAAAAATCACTAGTGATTTGGGGCCCCTACTTTCCCAGTTGTTAAGCAAAAAGAGGATAGAACTTCGAAGGATGGAAATAAAGCATTTCCATTTGGGCTGCTTAAAATTCAATGACCCCACGCCACTACCCAGTTTTGACAAATGGGGGTGATGGTAAGTGCCAACATGCTCATAGACTGTTGTTTCAGGTTGCCTACTTATCCTGTAGGACATTCTCCTGCCAGCTGTATGCAGTACACACTGGGAAGTTTATGTTTTACACTTCCAATAGCAAAGTTTCGTTATCCTCAGGTTTCATTTTCTTCCAAAGGAATGTGAAATCTGCATCTTAAAACAGGCAAGCAAAGAAACAAACATATAAATAAATAAATAAATGAGATTTTTCAGCTTGTTTTGGTGCCAAGAGGCAGTACTTTTCAGCATTGTGGCCACAAATATGTAAATTATTATTATTAGTGAAATTCATGCTTGTTTGTTTTCTTACAGACTTTAAACAAGATTTTCAAACCCAAAATCATCTCTGTATTTTTTATTTTGTAAACATTCTCTATCAAAGTGGCTAATTTATGTCATTAATGTTTTCACTGTTTTGGACTCACGTGTATTTCACAAATCAGCTACAATACGAAGGATGTGAAAACCTTCTTCCTGAAGAAGAAGCGGACACAAAATTTTCCCTGTTAGTCTCCCTAACAGAGAAAAAAATGTAATAGCAAAACAACTACCTTTCTTTCAGTGGCATGTCATAGTTAATTGTTAAGAAGTGTTGGAATTTGACATTACTGGGATGTGAGATTTTGTCTTTACAGAGTTTCTTGCTGTCAGCATGAAAAGGTTGATTCATGGCTTCTTATAAGGAATTGTGTCCTGGCAACACCAACCATCTTGCCCTATCTGGAGTCTGGGGAAGGCAAAACACAGGAAATGCACTCCCATTCACTTATTAGCACATGCCCCCCAGAGCCCTCTGTTCTCCAGGCTGAACAACCTGAACTCTCTCAACCTGTCTTAATAGTAGAGGTGCTTCAGCCTTCATCTTCATCTTATTATTTTTCTTTCAGTAATGATTTTCTTGATTAACTTTTCTTCGTGTTGATTACTTATTGAGTATGAAAAAGCAGTAAAAAGACTGATTTTACCTCTTGTTCAACCTTTGTTTGGTAACTCCCCACTGATACACTGTGAAACTGGTACCAGTGTGAGGACAACTTTTGTGGATAATTGAAGATCAAGGGGAAGAAAGGTATGGAGCAACAGTGTATTTTTATTTGCTTGTTTTGCTTTCATGAGTCTTATTTTTATCTGAGACTTCTTATTTCAGTGCACATTTTCTATAAACTTGGCGACAAGTGAAGATTATTTTTCAGCTTGTATCTAACATCAAAAGATGTTTGGAGAAATCAAATTACATCTTTCAGCTTGCGATTTATTTATCACATCCTTATATATAAACACAGTTCTGAGCCCAAATCAGAGGCAGCCTAACATCTATTTGTGATTAATCTTGCTAATAATCCCTTACTTTCCAATGAAAATTGCTGTCGGATCTTTCAGTGTGATTTGTCTTGTCACTACTGTTGCCGTCTCTTCCTTCATCACCAGAATACAGAATATTGCAACTTCAGTCCTAGGAAAGACTTCTTTCTGCTTTAATCTCTTGTCAGCCTGTCAGAGGGGCAGATTCTGGCTTTTCCTTACAGGCGCAGGACATGAGTGATTGTAGAGAAGAAACAGAAGAACCCTTTGTGTCTTCCCAGACCAGGAACATAATTCAGTCCCATGCTGTGTACTGCCTGGCTGTATTCCTAAATAGCCAGGGAAAGTTTCTGGTGTGACAGTATCCTGGTCTTTCCTCCCAGTGCTGGCTGCAGAATGCTGGAGAGGTGGTGGAAAGTAAGAAAATTAACTTCAAGAGTGGCTTTTTTTGGTTGGTAGGTTTGGGTTTTTTGCTGTTGTTGTTGCTTTTTTGTTTTTTCCCCTCTGAAATCCAGTATGAGCTCTGTTAAATGATGTTCATACTCTTTACTGCAACAAAGATTTCATAACCTGGATTGGCTCTTTAGGGACTTCTGACTGGTCAGAGCCTTGTGCCACATGAAAATACTTTGCTTGCCCTTTTTGATTCCATTCACTTTGTCTTTGAAATGTGTTCTTTGGAGCCAGAGGCTGCTTTGGTTTTCAGACACTGCATTTAGATCAAAAGGAAATGTGCCTATAAAAGCATTATTGACAGCAGTGGTCTTCCCTTTGCAAGGTATGTTATTGAGAATCCTTGGAGAAGCAGATGAGATTATACAGAGTTTGTAACAAACAATAAAAGTAAGGGGTAAGATTGTTAATCAGGGGTTAATAGTGACATTGTAGTACCAGAGTATATACACATTTAGCAATATGAATAGGTTCATTAATGATTTGAGAATGTTTTGACTACTTCTGCAGCCATGGCAGCTGTGACAGATTGCTACTTATTTCTTTGGATTAAGATGATGCCTTTATGGCAAATACATATCATGGTCTTAAACAATCACATTCTGCAACACACAGAAACATAATATATAAACAATGAAAATATGGTTTCACACTCTACCTTTAAAGGGCTTTTGAAAATCATAAAAGCAGAATATCCGTATTTTCAGAATATGTGTAAATGGGAAAGGGTTTCTATAAAGCTAACTTTTGGAAGTTTATAAAATGTATAATATGTGCTTGCTGTGCACACTGTACTTTTTATCTGGACTTATTTTCAGCCATATGAATTATTAATTATATTATTTTTGTTTCTTTATTGTCCCCAGTTAATTTAAGTGTTGATACCTAGCCAACAGGAACATGTCTGTTTCATCTTATTTTAAAGAACAACAATTACATTTCTAACCAGTCAGGGTTTTATCATAGACAGGGTTTTTTATTGGTAGATGTTTTTTTGGGTTTTTATATTTTTATTTCAAGAAAGTGAAACCTGCATTCTGGTGGAACTTTGATTCTGTTATAGATTATCCTCTGCGTCAATTTAAATGAATAATAAGAAAATTTTATTGCAGAAAAACTTTGAAACATATCAACTCAAAATGGCACATACTCAAGTTTTCCAGTACATCATCAATAATGAGAAGATAATAGGGAAAAGGAAAAGAAAATAGCTATATCTTGAGTTGACTGCTTGGACTATAAAACAGTCTTTCCAAACTGCCCTTCATCCTCAGACCATTAGTAGCAGTCAAGTTTATGACATCATCATTGAAAATATCATTTACATGGCTGAACTGGTTAAAGTAACAGAACTGAAAATACAGAAATCACCAGCTTAAAAATGGTATAAGGGGAATGAAACATGTGACCTGTCTGCAAACTTCATATGCTTCAATATGTTTAGAAATCCAGTGGAGGCTGATAAGATTGGATTGATTGTGTTTGATTTGGGATTGATTCTGATCTCTTGGGATCAGAAGGCTGAAGTTAGGCTTGTTATCTCTCAACCATCTAGCACAGTCTTGGAACGTACATTTTTTGTTCAGTCGCAGCTTTTCCTTTAAATTGGAAATGGAATTAAGATCTAGGAGGTCAGTAAGTCTCTCCTTAGTCCTCGGAGAAACACTCCCTTGGAGTTCATTTCCAGGGATGTGAATAGCAGGAAAGTTACCAGGAGCACTCAATACATTTTGCCAAAGGCAAATCCTCCTTGTCTGAGCTGGTGCAATGAACCAGCTCTCGAGGTGAAGTGTGTGATGGGTGCAGTGATTCTCTGATGAGCACTTGCTCATCATTATGGATCCAGATGACACACCATCCCTTCCCAACGTTGAGGCATTTCCAAGAAATCTTGACCCTAATTCTGAGAAATTAGTGGGTAAGTACTTAACTCAGCCTCTTCCAAAACCTCCAGAGCCTTCCTTTATGTCTATCTGAGGTCACCATAACCCAGCAGTATCTGTGCCACTTACACGAGAAACACACTCATTGAAAAGCACAAGTGGTGTTGCCTCCTGAGATGTTTAAATTTAACCATAGAAAGTTTGAGTGAGAACATGAGCACACATCCAGCATTGCTGGAAAATCCACATTCTTCCAGTTTCCAAAGCAAATAATCTGAGTCTGCAGATTGTATTCCTGGTTAAGCCTTGCTGGAAATCTTTTTCCTGGCTACTTTCCACAGTAGTTCTCCTGTTTTTTGGACACACATTTGCTACTTCCTCCCTGGCTACTTCAAATGGACATTACCTAAAGCTGACTAAACCAGATTTGGCTGGTAAATCTGTTCTAAGCAGCTTGCACTGACTGCTAATGCACAATTCACAGGATTCATTACTTCTGGAATTAAGTTACTTTATTTGGCATTACTCTGAGATTCTACTAGGAATTCTGGTGCCTCCCTCAGTTTTGAGAAGATTAAGGAAATATGGGCCCTAGTGTCTGACCATACATATGCATACAGACTATCTAGCCCTACTTTTTGCCTTTCTTTCTGGAAAGTTTGGGTACCTTGCATCTATTTAGAGATTAGACAGCAAACTGGCCCTTCCAGGAGATCTGCCCATAAAGATGTGAAGATGGGATCAGTTCAGTTCTCCGGTGGGTTGATTGGCAATGCCTTGTGGGGAAACTGCTGTGCCCTTTGTATTGAGGGCTCAAGACCTTCCCTACCTTGCTGCAGACTGGGGGGACCTGGAAAAGAGTGCTGCAGGTCTGTGGACCGCCTCCTGCTAGAGCGGGGGTGTGTCACAGAGGGACGTGGCTCAGTATCAGCAGTATCTTTGGGTTTATGTGATGTACGAGCCCAGACATTTGCTAAGGCACATTCTGCTGGACTGAAGAAGGTAAAGCACATATTTCATCAGGTTATTCCTCAAGAGAGTGAGTGAGAGAAGTGGCAGAATATCTCAAATCTTTTATCCTTCCTGTCTTATACTTACCTGAAAAACACCCACTTTAACTATGGTGTGTTGAGGAGATGGCCAGGTGCCCTGTTCCCTGAGCCAGTGAAGTTGATGGCACATGAAAAAGGATCATGTGTCTCTGGGTAAAAGATAACACAAATGACCAGAGGACTTTTAAGTACAGGTACAAGGGAAAAGAAACTAAAAGGTGTTTTGTCTCAACAGCTGGAAAAGGAATACGGGGAATTGTGTCTTCCCCTAGGCAATGACCACATTCTTCCTGTTAACAACTGTGTGCACAAGAAAGTGTTTTACTTATTCTGCTCTTCACTGGCCCATATTTTTAGGTCCTGTTTCTCTTCATGCTTCTAATTTCTTTGATGACAATCCTTAATCATGAATAAACTCACAGGATCCTCTGAAATAAGAAAGCAAGATCAGTATTTAACAGATTGAAACTGGAGGCAGAGGTTAGAACAGGACCTTTCCACCTCATAATAAATTGTCTGGACAAAGGCACTGGTATTCTTCATTTTAAGGTTACTGTCTGATGTGTGGACCAGGTTTCATATCCATTAGACTATCCAGCTTATGCTGATAACTTTTATTATGGACATTGGCCATAGTCTCTTTTTTGCTTACTACGCAGAGCCATGAGATAGATCTACAATGCAAAACCAAACCAAACCAAATCTGAACTTTTAGTACAACGGTAATCAAGGGTGTTTGGTTCAGCAATATAGCCCATGCCCTACAAACACTAAAGCAGCCACAAAAAAGTTTGGAAGGGAACGCTGCTACTCAGTAAAAAGTTTAAGCTTAGCATTTTGTACTGAGATCTGTCTCTTCTTGATGCACAAGACAACACCTTTAGGTGTCTCAGAAACTAATTTACAGCATGCCCATGTGTCTTAGCTTTCTGTTAGGGAACCTGTATGGACCGTATTGTGCTTACTTCTGATCCCTCCAGTGAAACCCAAAGCATCAGGCAAGACAGGAGGAGTTTATACATAGCAATATATTTCCCCGGTGTGAGGTCAGCATGCAGTCAGGGTATCCACCCAAATTTGAGAAGGTAGGATTTCAGAGACCCCCAGTGTAATGTGTTCTAGGGCTACAAGAGTGCAATGTGATTTCTAGGCCTCTAGGAAAATCTGAGCTGTTTTTCAATTATAAAAAAATCAATACTATTCCCACTACAGTCAGTTTAGACCGTTGCTGTGCAAACACTTTTAACAAACTAGGTGGGAAGGGGTAGGTCTGTGCCTGCTTGCACAGTTCTCCATCTGGAGTAGATCAGTTCCTACAGGTTCATGCCTCAGTCACTGAAGCCTGGGTCAGATGTCATGTACTAAGTAATTACTCCACAGGCTGCAAGAGTGAGGGGGAAGCATTCCTGCCTGATAGATCTTTTTTTCAAGATGCCTTATATAACAAGGTTTTCAGAAAGACGGGAGGTGGATAGGCAACTCTAGTTCTCCTTTTAAAAGGCAATGTTATTCTCTCTAGCTGAAGAGGGCAAAGTATTGAGCACTTGGTAGGCAGATTCATACATCAGTCAGACTCTCTCATTTGGAGAGAGAGATGTCTGCTTTATTTCTGTATAGCTAGTAAAAAAACCTTAAAATTCAGTACTGACTCCTAGTTCTGAAGCAGTCCAGCCCTTCTAAAGCCAAGCCAATTGTGCTTCAGGGACAATTTTAGAAATCTCAGAAGTTTTGGGTATGAAACGTATCAATAGTAACTTGAGCTAGGCTTAGGGAAAGAGGGAAATTGTTGTGTGTGGTTTGTATCGGTTTGGGGTTTTTTTATTTCCCCCCTCCCTGGGGTCAAAGGACAGAAAAGTGCCTTAAGCAAAACACACAGACATTTTATTAGTAGAACAGAACTGCTCACTGCCCGAAGGAAAACAGTGTCATGGGAAGGATGCTCTGTTGCGTTCTTGGAACTCTTTTGTAAAAAAGTGTGGTCAAAGCTTATATCTCTATATATGTAGTACGCCAGGTAGGCATTTTTAACTTTGTATTCATAATGTCCTGCTAAATTACTTCATTTCAAATGTGTTTTGGGGAAACGGCTGAGTTGGGGAATTCTGCCTTTTGTAAGAAATTTGGTTTCTAGCTATGTGCAAAACCTGATGGATATCATTGCCTACCTTCCTGTGAAGAGATCCCTTGAGAAAGGAAAACGCTTGTGTCTGACATAGCATTGCAATATTTACAACTGTGTGTTTTCAAATAGCTCTTTCTCTCAAGCCCCTGGCTTCTGTGAGATTGTTGTTGGCCTTTATCTAATGCCCTCACAATTCTGATTGATAATTCATTTCCACATTTTCTTTTAACCCTGCAGTCCTTCAATTTTAGTGCTTTCATTTGTTACAAGAGGAGAATTCCAAGCATGGAAATTTTCTCTCTTTCCCCAAGGTACATCAATGAGGCATCAGATGTTTCTTTTGAGTTTCACGTCTGATTGCGCTATCATGCATGTTAAAGGCTCTAGTAAAAGCAAACATGCAAACGAATCTGAACTTACTTGAGTGAGCTTTCTTCCGTGAAGGTATTGAGATGAGTATAACCACTTTCCACTTAGAAGGAAAAAAAAAATTCTTAGTCTTTTCAATCTTTATCATATTTCAGGGTATAAATTTCCTTGGGCATTTTTTTTTTCTTTTTGAGGATGTGCATGGGAATATTTCCTATTAAGTTCAAGACAGTATAGCTTAATGTCAAGGTCACCGGGTGGCACTTGACAGTTAATACTACTGTGACAGCAGACCCTTAGGAGCCCAAGAGTCAATACCTCTTAAAAAAAGGCCAGCAGCTTTAAAAGAGGCAAAGCAACTAAATACTCCTAGCGTACGGATAAGTTTTATCATCTTTACAAATAAGAACTTATTTGTTTTCATGCCATATGTTTTGGGGTCAGAAGGGGAATCTGGATTGACTGAGAGGCTGAAAAGGCATTGCCAATTTTATGAAGTGATCGGTAGTTTAGATGAAAGCATTCCCTTGCTCATTGCAGCCTGTTCTCTTTGATTAAAATGATAAAGTGAACTGTCTTGCACTGCTAAAAATAAAAGACATAACTGGAAGGATGTTTCAAGCTGCACTACCCCCAGCCACATGTGCCCCGAGGATGAGCAGCTGTCATACAGTGTAATGTGCTGTTACGTTTGTTCATCTATACCTCAAATGAGCCTCTGGGTTGCAACTGGTTGTGCTGCTCATAGCAGCTACAAATCTTGTGCTATGGGTTCATATTTTATAGAAAGACTCACTGGGATAATGGCTCTCTGCTTCATCTTCTTCTAAGTATTTTTAAATTGTTGTCCTCTTACATGTTTATTTTTATCCCTTCCACTCCTCCCCTATAATGGGAATCAGTAGAAATGAAAACTGGTGTCCTTTAGACACCTTCCACTTCAACAGTGACTTCTGAATATGTAGTGTGTTGTTAAATCTTTGTTTTTTGACAACCATCTTTGTCCTGATTGCTATCTGCAGCTATACATTTCCCTTTGCTGTACCCTGAAGGGGTGTGCTATAGGTCAATATGGTTTTAAGCTCTGCATCTTTTGTGTGCTATCTGTCTGCCAGTGCTTCCTCTTTAAATGGCGGTGTCTGCCCTTGGTTTTTACCTCTATGCATCAATATCTCATCTCTCCCAAGAACATGTATTTTCTGTACAGCTGCGCCTACCAGACTTGCCTATCAAACCAGGTGTTTCCCTTCCAAAAGCCTCCCTCACAGTTTTCTAACATGAACAGGCCCCTCCTCAGCCACTGTTTTGTGCCGTTTGCCCGAGTTTTTCCACTTTTGCAGAACTGATTCTTTAACTGTTAGTAGGTCAAATTTTGTGTACACGTTGTGTAGTCCTTAGGGGCAGCTTTCATTTCACAAAATGAAATCCATTCTCAATCAGAACAGAAAGTTGTGCTACCTATGAAATGAAAGGGAGGAGCCAGTGAACAAGAATTCCTAAGTTATGTGAGATCATATTCTGTTAGAAGAAAGGCATAAATTCTGTACATGGTAGGATTAGGAAGATACTATTTCATTATTAGTTAGAACTTGCAGACTTTGAGCACCAGGAAGAATTTCATCTGTATGAACATGTAAGGTACATGTGCTTATAGAAGGATGTGCTTCATCCTCACCGTAACTCTTGATGATAGCCCCAGAATAAACAGAACAACCTGCATTGTGTCGATAGAATTTGTCTGCAATGTTGTTAATTAAGAAAGTAGAGAAAAACCTCCATCCATCTTGTCCTTCACTGTATGAGTGTTTAGTCTGCTTTTAGCATAGCGAGCATAGTCTTCACATTCCATAGTGGAGTTAGATCTTAGTTAAGTTTGGATAATAACAGAAAAGCTCCAGAATTTTGTGCCTAATCTGCACTATCTGATTTTTCAAATGCCTGTGAGTTTCATGCTAAGTGGAAAATGTTAATGTGAGTGTCAGGAAAGACTTTCAAAGAAGACTTTTCAAAATAAAAAGGGGTGCTTAACTGTGCTGCTTGTACTCAGGTAAGAAAAGTGATATTGGAATTGTTTTGTTTTAAAAATGACTCAATGCTAATTAAAAAAAAAAAAAAAGAGTAAAGAAGAGAGATTTCTCCAAGTTAAAACACAGGCAAATGTGATGTTAACTCTAAGTGCAGCTTGCTATGACACTGTAGCATTTCACGTCAATACTTCCAGCAGAACACAATCACGTAAAAGACAAAAAGCCCAACAAAAATTGGCAGTTTAATAGACAACAATTCCATGTGACACACATGGCAAGAGTTAACAGAAAACAGGAGAGGGAAAAGTAAAGCATGATGGAAAAAACTGGGCAGAATATTTACTTAAAATTTTGGCCTAAAAATAGGGTAGTATAATCAGAGAACTGATTGCACTTGAAAGCACCATTAAAATCTGTCAGTCCTGGATTTCAAAACTGAGAGCTTAATAAATCACATCATCTAGAAAATGACATTACAAAAGGAATACTGAAACACTACTTTAATTGTGGTCAGAAAAAATTATCTTTTCTGGTTCATCCATCATTCCAAGGTATTTAACCTTCCATTTGTACATCACTTGGATTAATTGATCATTTCTTCAAGTGGGAAATGGTGGAGTTACAGGTATACTATGCTGTAGCATTCATGACCAAATGCATATTTCCTAAACCCTGGAAAAAAAACTATAAACACAGAACATCAGGAGTATCATTCTCAGGTGTGAAAACTGCCTAATTTTCTGTCTCAGAAACGAACTCAACCACTCTTTGAACTGCTATAAAGAATAATACTGGAAACCTATGACCTTGCTAAATCCTCGTTGTCGAAGCAAGAATTTAAAAAAAAAAAAAAATCACAAAAAAAAAAAAAAAAAAAAAAAAAAAGAAACCTGATGCAAACAGACGACTTAGAAAAAGAAAGGCCATGAAAACAGCTTGTGCCTCCATCCTGGCTCTCATTAGTCTTTGCATGAGTGGTCTTTCAGTCAGACAAAACCAAAAGAATAACAAATGTCTAGTAAGAAAAAAAATGTTTGTTGTGAATTGATGACCTTATCCTTCCACAATCTGAACTAGACTGTTCTTAAAGAAATATAGAGTCACTCAAAACAAGCTACACTAATAAGCAGATATTACTTTGCAGGCCCAAAGCAGACAATGAAGACCAAAATCTTAAGACTATCTGAAGATGAGCTTAGCTTCTATTCCATAAGCTGAAGCCTCACAGTGTATGTGTCTAACTTAGAAGTAACTATCAAAATATTGCAAGAAGAAAAATACACCAACCTCCAGATGAGCTCCAGCCCCAAGGAAATAATTCTCTAATATGCAGTTCTCCGGTAGAACTGCTTCTGTAACCTTTCTCAAGTTGTTTTAAAACTCCTCTGACAAGGTGAGGAAATCTGGGCAAATAATTTATGGACTCAAAGAACCATCTAGGCTGGAAAGGACCTCATGAGGTTTCTAGTTCAATTCCCTGCTGCAAGCAGAGCCAATGCTAAGTTCAGACCTACGTTGCTTAAGGGCTCATGCAGACGGACCTTGCAAACCTCCCAGGAGAGAGATCCCACAACACCACAGCCTTGTTCCACTTAATTATCCTCATAGTAATTTTTTTCCTTCATTTTATCTAGACATAATTAACACTGTGTCAATTCATAATTGTTATCCCTCAGTCTTCTCCTGTGCACCTCCGTAAAGAGCCTGGTTTTCTCTCTGGAATGTACTGACAGACTGTTATTACCTCTCCCCCAAAACTTCCTTTCTCCAATCTAATGACCTCAGACCCCTCAGCCTTCCCCACAAGCACGTGCTTCAGTGACACTAAATACTCACCAGGACCATTGATGATGAGTACACATACACTGCAGTAGAGCTTCGAATTGGAGACCCGACGATGCTGCTCACTGTGGAAAGGACACCCCAGCCAAAGTAGCAAACCTTTTCCTTTCCTCACTTCCCAAAGCTCTGTAATTCCAAAATAAAGCCTCAACACACTTCACCCTTAAGACTGGCATGTCATCTGATATCTTTACTTGTAGTAAATAGTCCTAAGCAATGTAGAGAGGGGTTGAGGAAGTACGATTGCCTTCAAGAACACATTTTTTTTCCTTAAGCTGGTCATTCCAACAAGCCAGGGGAAGTTACCGTTGCTGGTTTTGCAACACGTGTGGCCAGCTTCAGGGGATCCAGAAGCAAGGGCAGCAGTTTAGTGGTGCCTAATGGACAGCAGATGAAATTATCACTGCCCTGGTGGGCTTCCTGGAGAATATCAGGTTGATTTTGCTTTACTTTGTGGAAGTTTTGCAGTTCATAAAATAAAATTGCATCAATATTCTCTGATGCAGACAAGAGATGGTTCCATATGTTGAAAGACATCCTCTCCCTTTCAACCAATGGACTTTGGGGAGCTCTCTTAATGATAAATGCCCAAACCATATCTGGGGAACTTGATTTCAGACTGCACAATACCCTGCAGTAGGAATATAACTCCCTTGTATTAGTTGCACTGTTCACAGTTAGCTTTGGACTCCAGGCTTTCTGTTTATGACAGATGAGGGAGGATAAAAGACAATTTAACAGTGATTTACAGCTGTTTTTTAGACCCTTGGTGAAAAAACTCAGATACTACCTTTTCTCAAGATGCTTGATCCTCTTAAAACACTCCTGGTTTCTCTTCCCCTCCCCCGCCTTTTTTTCTTTCCCCCACCACTCCCCTTTTTTTAGTCTTTGGTTTTTTTGTCCCTCTTCTTAAGAAAGATGAATTGGGAAGGAGTCCTCTAGACCTTTTCTCACAGGAGCTGTGTTATCACATTTGTCAGTTTGGTTAAATACAAGATGTTTTCTCAGGGTTGATTTACCTTCACTGATCTGTTCATCTGAATTTGGCCTCCCAGACTGGCCCAGCTCAATCAGATCTGATGACAGTGCCAAGTAATACTCCCATTTCTCAAGTGAACACACTTCCTCAGGGGTGCCAGAGAACCATGATAGAAGTGACAATATGGGTACTGTAAATCGTGTGATAAATCTAGCCTGGGAACGAGTGTTTGGAAAGTGATATCTAAAGCAGAAGCAGAGACCAAGTACAAACAAGAGAACAACCCAAGAGAAAATATGGGAGATCCTGGAGAACCAGCAGTATTTGAAAGGTTTCATGCCTCCGTCCTCATTCCAGAACGAAGCTGTTAACAGCATTCTCCACCATTAACCTCTACTTATCTTAAATAAGAAGAAAAGAAAGTCCATCGTTGCTCTTAAGCAAGAGCCTTTTTTATTGTATGAATTCGGGGTAACATTTGAATAACAATGGAAGGAATTCTCTGCTTCCTAACTCTGATGCACAATTGCATGTCCGCAGGGGTTGCATTGTATAGAAAAGCCACCAATGGATAAGGCTAACTAATTTTTTTTCTTCATTTTAACACTTATGTTATCTTTGAGAAGTTATTGATGATATTTTCATACCGCATGACTATTTTGTTCTTTTACTGTTTCATTATGAGCAATGTAACAGGTTAATTTGTGTTAGTAGTGCCAAGATACCTTAGTCAAAAGGGTGGAAATGAAATTCTGCTTGTATTGGTGTAGACCTTACTTTTATTCAGTTCTAATCCATGACAGACTTACTTTTTTATTTTCTGATCACTGAGTACTATGAAGAAGAATTCACAAAGCCTCTAGGGTTATGGTAGGAGTCAAGGTAAACAGAACTGGACTCTACACAAATCAGTTGGCTTTAAGGAAGCTCAGCCGGCATCCTCCCAATACCTGGGATGGCATTTGCTGCATTAAGCTGCCCTCTTGTACCTTGGAGACAGACTGTCTGATTAGAAGCCATGAGCCCTGTCCTGCAACTTTAATAAATCAAGGTTTCTTTTAACAGATTAAAGCACTGGTCTGTTTATTCCCCAGAGATGATGAGTGTTGTTATTTTAATAAGAAGTGGGAGCTAACGGTCTGAAATCGTTGTGCACCAAAATGCATTAAGTATCTTAAAACATGGCTAAGCTGGAGCAAATAACATTGGCAGATCTGGGTGATTACAGGAGCCTTGCTGCTGAAAGGCACACTAACATCAAATACAGCAAAGAATGTTTAGCTGAAAAAAAAATCTTTTTTCTTCTCCATTTTTCAATACAGTTTCTCTACCCTTCATACTCTCCTGCAATCCTTCTGTGTTTTGCCTGCCCCCAGCTGATTACAGCACATATCAAAGAACACAAAATGCCATATGCAGGATTACCTTCTCCTTCTTTGATGGGTATACTGCAAATAAAACAGTGTACTCATTTGAAGATATTCTTCTCTCCTTTCACATTCCCTATTAGAATTTACTTAATGAGCTACCCTGTTTCATTGATTTATAGGACTATTGGGAGTTACTTATGACAGAAGTCAATGTATTCAAACAATCTCTTGATGCTGATCTCTGATAATGAAATCTGGATATAATAAAGATGCGTTGAGGATACTCTGCCAAAGTTAACACTCCGATGCCTATTTCCTATTAGCAATATATGGCTTTCTTCACTCAGGACAGCAGGTTTTATTGGTGAGAGGAAGAGTGCAACACAGTGTTTATTTCATTTTTACAGCAGTATGTACTGCTCAGTCTGGGTGGTTGTGGTTTTTTCACCATAATCTTTGAGAATATAATCCCTGTTCAACAACAGAGCACATTATATTCTCATCTATGTGCTTCATAGGGTTGTCTGAATTTGAGCTCAATAACTAGTCATTAATAAACCAAAATTAGGTGTGGACAGTGAATGGACCTTGGCTAATGATGTTTCGGTACAGTAAAAAAAAAAATCAAAAAGGGAGGCTAGAAAAAACACCACATTTTTCTGCTAAGGGAAAGCAGTTTTCCTTAAAACATGATTTAAGGAAAACAAGATTTTCTGAAACAGAACCATTTGCTGGAATGGGACTTTTGTTTGGTTTGATTGTAAACCAAATAACTCAGGTTTACTGACGGCTTGTTTGATTCAATCATAGCTTCAGCCTGAGCCTAGATGGCCTTTCAGAAAATATGCTTCAAACAAACACATTTTGTTGGGTGCAGTCCATCCACAAGCAGCTTTTTGTTAATGATCTGGAGCTTGAATCCCATCTGAGCTTGAATTTTGGTGTTTTCAATGCAACGCTAAATCTGACACTAAATCTGAACTTCAAATTTTTTATTGTATGGCCTGTCCCCCTTTAGAGAGTTATTTCCGCCACTGAAATTTATAGTAGCATGTTCTTTTAGACTGAAATATTTTGTTTGCATTGTACATTTGTGCTGGATTTGTCTGGGATAGAGATCGTTTACTCCATAGTAGCTAGTATAGGGTTGTGTCTTCGATTTTTGTTGAAATCAGTGTTGGTAATTCAGGGATGTTTTTTTCATCACAGCTCAGTAGAGCTTACCCAGAGTCAAGGTCCTTTCTGCCTCTCACCCCACCCCACCAGCAAGTGGGCTGGGGGTGCACAAGAATTTGGCAGGGGACACAGAGGGGACAGTTGACCTCAAATGACCAAAGGGATATCCCATACCATATGTTGTCATGCTCACCATATAAAGCTGTGGAAGAAGGAGGAAAGGGGAGACGTTTGGAGGGATGGAGTTTGTCTTCCCCATTCCCTGTTATGTTTGATGGAGCTCTGCTTTCCTGGGGATGGATGAACACCTGCCTGCCCATGGGAAGTGGTGAATGAATTCCTTGTTTTGCTTTGCTTGTGTGCACAGCTTTTGCTTTACCTTTGAAATTGTCTTTATCTCAGCTCACGAGTTTTCTCACTTTTGCTCTTCTGGTTCCCTCCCCCCTCCAGCAATGAGTGAGTGCCTTTGTGGGGCTTAACTCCTAACTGGGGTTAAACCCCAACAGCCCTTTTCATAGTTATGTAACATGTATAAGGAAAAAAATATTGTTACATAAACAGACTCTCAAGCCACATATGTATTACTAATATTAAAAACATTAATCATTATTTGACGGTTTATAGACTACGTGCTTCTGTCATCACTAGCGAGAGAGGGACAACAAAATCAGGATATTTTTTACTTTGTAGGAGTAGTGTCAGGGACACTTCTGTTAGCAAAGGTTGTGATCTCAGGTTCTTTTCTTTTCCAGCTTAGTGATAAATGTCTTTCCTGAGTTAAGCCTCCGTCACAAATCTCTCTTTACAATTCATTTACAATTATGCTCCATATCTGTGTTGCAGTATCTTACACATTCATCTCAGAAATAGATTTGTATTTCCCTAACACTGCAACAGGGAGGTTCAGTATAGAGAAGACAGGTTACTGTGGCTCAGACTATCCAGAAAACTTGTCATCAGAATTCATTCCTGACAAAAAAATCAGTTTGTTTCACAGCAGACTAATGGATGAGCCAAGAGAGCATTGAGCTTCTTCCCTTTCAACACCTCATTTTACAAAGAAAAGGAATAATGGTTGTGGAATAGTGGTGCATATAACATTGCTTTTCAAAGCTTACAAAGGTACCAAATCACAACTTGGAAGGTTTCCCCCATTAAGAGGAAAATGTTGATCAGGATCCAACTGAAGTCACTTTTGTAGAGTTTTGTCATTTTTTCAGCAGCTGGTGCAACACATTGACTTGCTTTAGTGTAATTAACATCCTTGAAAAGAACACTTACTACATAACAATCTAACAAGGATATCAGAGTTTAGAAAACACCAGATGGATTCCAAGGTTTTTGAGTCCCTTTGGAAAAGCAAGGCAAAAAGCTAATATTGTCTAGGCCATACCCATAACATGATTATATCTTATGAAATTACTCTAGACCAAATTCACAATGCAATTAATTTTCATGGAGAAACAGTCAGATCAGATTTAACTTAGTAAAGTTTTAGTGTCTTCAGGAACAAACTGTGCTAACAAGTCAATGATGAAGAACTGATAATCAGTGTCCCTGCTTAAATAAACCCTCTGAGGAAAAGCAAATTGTACCATTCCATTGGCCTGAGGCCCAGTTTTCCTTCTGTCAGCTTTTGATCTCAAAAACCTAAGATTTCAAATTGAAAAACTGTCATACTTTTGCTGCTGGAAAGCTGCTGAGAAATCCCTTTGGATTTGGCAGATACTGTCTGTCCACACGTGCAAGTGGTTGTCTCTCATTTAGTGAGTGACACAAAACACTCAGTCAGGGGCTCAGTCCTGGCCAGCCCCAGCTTTGGGCAGGTAGTGACCGACTGCAGAGGGGAATTTTGAAGCTGAGGAGCTCAGGTCTGGCTGTCGGTAGCCGTGATTCATGAAACAGCAGCAGGCTCCCCCATGCTGCAGTGCGATGGAAGCCTTTCCCCCCAGGATAAGGTGCATGACAGTCACATCTGCACTAGTTTGGTGGTTGGTATGTCCTCCCATTGACCATCAATGGTCCACTTTGGCCTCCAATCGGGAGGCATGGAGACACACCATCCATAACGCTGCTGATTCCTTTGAGAATGCACGCAGAATCAGTCTGGAGGAGAAAAGACAACGCAGAAAGAACCGTGCCTCACCAACACCGCCTATGGAGACTTTCTGCTGTGCCTTTTGTAACCGGACTTGCCTATCTCGCATCGGCCTCTTTAGCCATCAGCGCGCTTGCAGCAAGCGTGGGTAGAGCCCTTCCCAAATCTTCATTCGCGAAGCTTGGCCATGATGTCCTCCCACACTCTTACCTGTGCCCTGAAACAACCAAGCCTCTTGAGTTTGCCCAAATGTTTTTTGTATTTGCAGTCCTGTTATTATCTTGGGGTTGATACTTTCGTTTATATGCAATTATCTCTCTTTCATAAGAATCTTGCACCATGGGAGCTGCAGCAGGTAGGCATTAAAACACCAGCTAATGTTTTTTGAGCCCACTCCTTTTCAAAGGGAATTTCAAACTTCACATCTATATTGATAAATGCCAGAATATTTCTGGCACTTTTGACAAATCATTCCATTGAGGTTTGTGAAGTGTACTTAAGAAAAATTAGAAGCATTTGACCCTCAAACTTGGTGGCTGTGGTGTCTTCAACAAAGAGCTTGGCATAACAAATGAAAAGCAGGAGCTGTGAGTGGATAATGCTATTAATGTGAGCTTTAGTATGCTAATTAAAACTCCATGGGAGTGTTTCTTACTGTATGTTAGCAGCAGCAGTACGCTGCTAAAGTTAAACTATAATGGACCAAATGTATCACCCCTTAGAATTAATTATCTCTATTAAATGCAGCATTATATAATAAATAGATTTTTTTCCACATTCTTCACTGATAGTGCCTGATATATAATGGAGTGTCTTTTAGCTAACACACAATCCTGATTCGCACTGATGCAGTCAGAGGGAGGTAATTCTCTTTTTAAAGATCATGCTGGGCTTTATCTTTACCTGCGGGCTGGTATCACAACTTTTGTTTTCATAATATCATTTATCTTTGAGGCTGTTCCATTTTGTAGGGAGGAGAGTGTGACACACATCCTCCAAATGTAAAGCTCCATCTCATCTGCCCTTCTTTTCTTGAACTCTGATGAAATAGTCTTCAGGACCTTTTAAAATATATCTACTTCTTTTTGGGTTTGCTTTTCCTTTTTAATCCTCGGTGAAAGCAAATAGAAATGCTAACCTGATTTCAGCAAGAGTGTTTCACACAAAAACAATGGAGAACCAGTAGATATAAATCCTACTCATATGTATGAAGTGTTTGACACTGATAAGACTCCAGATTTTCCCAAGGGTGTCAGTAGTGGAGCCTCCATCCCAGGCACTTGTGTGGCTGCAAGTAGCAGGGACACAGCCAAAAATCTATGGGAGACGTTTGGCTACAGGGATTATCACCTGAGGGACTACCCAGAGTTTCCATTATCTCTTTTGTCAGTCCTGCTGTGGTCCTTTCTTCTCTGCAGTTTTCTAGGAGTGACTGTGAATTCCCATCCTTTTAGAAGAAGGTGGATAGTGGAGGAAGAGAGTCCCGGATATATGAAGCATTGTTTGACAACAAGAGAGTTTTTCCGTCTTTTGGGATCTTTTTTTTAGTGCAATTTACTTTGACTCTTTATGATAGAGCATGTCTACATCTGGTTTTTGTATGTTTCTTTTTTTTTTTTTCCAAAGAAATGAACTTTTTGATTTTTTTTTCAAGGCCATTATGACAATGTGAAAAGGATTAACCAGTAAAAAATATAGTATTCCAGACAAGAAAATAAGTTCATATGCCACAGAAGCAGTTCATAGGGACTGTGCTTTGAAAAACAAATGCATATACATAAGAAGTAGCTTAGGGGTGGAAGGGCGGGGTTGTTTGTATGTTTTGTGTTGTTTGTATGTTTTTTTATGTACTTTCATGTTTTCAATCTTACATAAAACAGTTATATAAATAAGAGTTTTATTTCATAAAACATCAAAGTTTTATTTCTTTAAACATAAAAGGAAGTGAAACTTGAAAAGTACCTTAATAAAGTCTCTGAAAAGGGTCTCCTGCACCTTCTGAAAGGCACCTCAGTATCATTTATGACTCTCAGTTCCAGCTTAGGGAGCAGGGAGGTCTCTCTATGAGCACCTGGTGGCTACAGTGTCATACAGTCTGGGTAAGGAGATATTTGGAAAAGGGTGTATCCTTTCAGGTGGTGTTTTTTCGTCAGTTTTTAGTAATGAGTTAGAAGGAAACCGCCAGGTGCAGGGCATGTGCTTCACAGCAGGGCTACAACATGTGTCAGAAGAGCCACCAAGCATTTTAGAGTCCCTAGTTTTGCCAGCCAGTTGAAATTGTGATGAATTGTCTTCTGACTCTTCAGGAAAATTTCAGAGATATTTACTCTCTACCTCTTTGAAATCATTCATTAGGAAAAAAATTATTCACATTCAGGCAATCAGCATCAACTAAGAACATAAGAATACAAAATTGATATAGTAGTCCTCAGTTTGTCAGAATTCATCTGAGGAATTTATTGGCATGAAGTAGTACTAATTCCAAGAGATTCACGGTACACCAGAAAGGCTGAATATCCGAAATTACTATAACAAATATTGTTAAAGCTCAATGTTTTTAGAGAGATGTAAACCATCAAGCTTCTGGATCTAAACCATCCACCTGGGATTAGAAACTGGGAAGATATCCAAGGGATAATAAGTCTTATTGTACTTTTTACAGCAGTAATCAAAACACAGAGATTGAAACATGGAGACTTCATGGGCTCATGGAAGCAAAATGATCATTGAAACTCACAATCAGCCTGTTTCTATGTGTTTTTATCTCCAAAATGAGCTAAATACATGCCTGTGCAATTTCATAGTTTGCATTATCACTCCCCAAATTGAGGCAAATAAGGAAAAAACCAAAAAAGGTGTTTTTCTCCAATAAGACATTTGATATTCTAATAGTTCTCTCTGTTTTCATTCATTTTGCTCTGTTTTATTTTCTAGTCTTAACTAAGAGGCATTCTTTTTCTCGGGTTTATAATTTAAATAAAGGATCTGAGATCTGATATCAAGTAACTAAAAAAAGTCACAGCTGAGATTCATAAAGTTACATACTAGCACTGTGCTATTAACTATACAAAGGCCTGACACAAGAACAGACAGTTGCAGAAGTGTTTTCTCTTTATATGTTATTACTTTTAAGGAATTGATAATAGAATTCAAGATAAAATCAGATAAAAATTCAGTTTGATATTGAGATTTAAGTATCCCCAAATGTTCATTATGAATTGATTCTATAACCAAAGTCCTGATTTAAGATCATTCTTTAAGTTCTCTGTTTTTCTTTCCATGCTTTCATTTACCTAATTTTACTGAGCCTAAATTAATAAAACACGCATGAAGATTCACTATTCGGTGACCTGTGAATGTTGTCTTTGTTTTCAGAAGACATAACAGAAAGCATTTAAAGAAAATGAACAGTTAAAACCAAATAATTTAACATTACTTCAAGCAGCATGTTTCTGAGAAAATTAAAACAAATATTAGGGATAGAACATGTTAGATATTGCATAAAATCCCATTAAAGGTGTTTCTTGCTCTCTCCTTCCCAGTTGACCAGTACAGAGACTAGACAGAATTCCCATCTATAGATGAAGAAAAGCAGCATGAAGTGTAATACTTCTATTTCTCTGTAGAGTTTATACAACATTCTTCCAAGGGGGAAAAAAACCATACACCTCTTTTTGCGTGGGCATGACATACTTTGAATTATGGAGAAACATTTTGTAAATTTTTATGATTTACATTTTGACCAATATACTTAATTTGAGAAATAAATATACCATCATCATGCAAATCAACCAGTGCAAGGAATTCATAAGCATGGGGGGGAAAAAAAAAAGCAAACAGCAACTCTGCAGCATTTTTACATTACAAGTCACAGAGATGCTTTTCTTGGGCAGAATTAACACCAACATAACACCTAGAAATGGGCACATTCACACGGAGACGAACATTTGGAATTGCTTAGGAGCCTAAGAAAACAAAGTCATGGCTCTAGACTTGTGTATAAGACAAAACATGATCTCACATTTACTGGCAACCGAAAGCATTCTTGGTTCAGTTTCAGGTCATAGTGAAAAGACAGGAAGGAAGGTTATTTTTGTTCTCTGTTCTGGAGAAAATTCTTCTCCGTTTGTTTAAAAATGGAAATCTGAATATCCATGCCTCCTTTCAAACTTTTTCTACGACTTAGGAGTAGTTCAGAATACTTTTGTGTGGGCTCTTGCACCAATATTGTAGCATTAGTTTTGACTTAGCTTAATATTTTAGTTGAATGCTTTAGTCTATAAAATTATTGCTGCTTTATAGTCAGTTTGAGTCCCAGCAGGGTTTAAGTGTAAGAAAAAAGCTTCAGGGTGGGAAGAGAGAAATCAAGTGGATAAGCCTTAGCAGTAAAATGCTATTAAGTAATGGATACTAAGGACGATGTTAAGAGTTATTTTCTGCATAGGTGTGGAAGGCACTGGATAACAAATCACTTGTGGGAAAGATAGATAAGCATACAATTTCAATTCTGGTAAATCTGTACTGTGACAAAACCAGATTGTTTCAAGTCTTCAGTTCATAGCAGCTTGCCACAGCCCCCTCCCTGCTAAGAAATTTCATCACTCCTGTAGCGGTTTCCATGGTTACGTAAAAGCACACATCTGATTTCTTCGACCAGGTAAAAAACCTTTGAAGGCACCTGATGATTATGTATGTAAAAGAGGCTGTTGATTAAATGTTTATCTCTAGAGAAAATATTTGCATGGCCATGCACAATCTCTGCTCGCTTCAGTCTTTGACTTTGGGTAAAACCACATACCAGAAAAAACCCACCGAGCTGCCTGATTGAAAGAGCCGGTGGCAGGGCCAGGTAGCAAATTCTGAGCAGAGAAACCAACCACAGGTGTGAGGTGCACTCACTTTGTCATCAGAAAACTTCACAATGCACGTACGATGAATGCGATCGTTGCTGGTAATTTTTGTATTTGAACTAGTGTCTATTAGAACAGCAAAGAAGGATTTTGGAGGGGTGGAAGGGAATATCTGGCAAGGTGGTCCCTGCCAGATCATGTGCTGTTTGGCCACCCACTAGTCACCCCAGGGTGTTTGAGAAAGCTCTCAAGAGGGACCTTTGTCTGGCAGCAAAAGCGAACAAATAAGGCTTCGGTTCTTAGAATGGCCGGGCAGCAGGGGCTTGTTTTGATTGGACTAGCTTTAACAAGTGCTGTCTCTTATGGAAAGACATTAAAATTCTTGTCTTTTTATTTATGCTGCTTGATTAGAGGGAAAAAAACATTTACCTTTTCTTCTTCTTCTTGGAAGTGGATCAGTCCTTTTTTTTCTGTGAAAACATTACAAGTTTTCAGAAGAAAAAGACTTGTCTTGAGTAATACAAAATAATAACTGAATTCGAGAAATTAGTGTGCAAAATGGCTTTAAAATCTGAATTCTGAAACACTTTTTTTCTCTGCATCAGGTAGCCTTTCCTTTACACAAATTCTTGCCATCCACAGGTGCCAAGGAACAGAATAAAAATACAATAGAATTGAGATTCAGATAAAAGAAATGATTTGTCTCAGGATCTGCAAAATGATGCAGACAGAAACAGAATTTCAAACCTTGCAGTTATCTGCTGTCCAAAAGACCACCTGATAATTCTCATTGTATCATCATTTTGCCTGGATTTAAGAGAACTCTCCTCTACTCTATAATCATTACCATTTTTCTGAAACAGCCTCTGAAAATCTCTAGATGAAATCCTGACTTGACTTTTCTTTTCACCTGTCTAGTGAGTGATTCATCCCATTAGCATCTTGCTGTACGGCAGTCTTCAAAAGAAGTTACTAATTGCATTGACTCAGTAAATAGATGCACTGTGTCAAGTGTTTAAACTAAGATTACACACATAGCCCTGTGTTCAGAACCTAGCTGTGCTCTGCAACCTAATTAAAAAAAAATAAATCCTAAAGTTCTCCCTGTAGACCAGTAACATCCCTAGGGATCCTGGACTGTCTGTCAGATAAACGCTAATTGACAAGACGACCAGTATGTGAGAGACTGGACACCCCATGGAAGCTCCCTGCTCTGGTGAAAATGAGGCTGTGAGATGGAAGTTATGATGTCTGCCTTGATGGCAAACCCTTTGGATCAGAGATTTAAGAGAAGCCTGCAAAGTTAGGTCCTTTCAAAACGCAATTTTCAAAGCAAATCTGTCACCAGCTGTCACAAATGCATTGAAGACTGTGACAAAGTACCCTTTGTTAGATTGAATTTTTGTGGTGCTCAGGGCGAGTAACAACTAATTTTAAAACTTGTCATCTGTTTGTCACCATTCTCTAATAAGGCACTTTACTGGTTAGAGGAAGCAGACCCTTTACTGAAGACTCCCTTCATGCCCCTGCCTTTCCAGCATCCTCTGGGAAGGCTGCTACTCTGATGGTTTTTGGGTTGCGTAGAAGGAAGGCAAAGGGCTGTGATAGCTAAATGTCTTTGTCCACATGTTTTGAAGTGGCTTCATACAATATTTTGTTTTCAGAGTGAATTCTCATACTAGTATCCTGCTGGCAGGTTTTCTTGTAATAAGAATTTGTTCTGTCCTCTAGAGATGCAATGTTTGAGATGTATCCACATGGGCACTGCAAAAATGCTTCATCAGAAGGGGCTTCTCAAGCAAAGATGTACCAGGTCTGAACCAGCTATATAATACAGTCACCAGCCAATTGCTTAGAAGTACATTCTATCTTCTCTTTGCTGTCTGCCTCTTCTCAGAAAACAACAGCTTGCAGTTGTAAACCTCCTTTTGTGGGGACCAGTTTTGTCCTTTCTATTAGTAATACATTTCTTCTAACCAAGAGGAAAAAAAAGGCTTATGATTAAGGACCTCTAATTTCTATGCAGCAGAATCTAGTCCTCTAATTAAAAAAAATGGTCCTTAGAATATTCTCCTCCAGAGAAAAACAAAGCAAACATCCCCCGACTAAATCCCCCATGAGGGATTGTTGCTCTGTGAAGACATAATTTTAAAGTGAGTTCCCTTCATAATCCCTGTTGTTTCTTTTGCTTGGTTCCCCTCATTGACTCAAGCTAGCAGTTGAATAGCAGGTATATCTGTTAAAATAGAGAGCAAATGTTTTATTTTTCTTTGGGGAGACAGTGAAATACGGCGCAGACATTTACTTGTGCTGTGCTCCTCAGGTTGGCTTGTTCAGCTCTCTAATCAGGTAGCTCTGAGTGATTTCTGCCATTGATGATTTGTTCAACAAACTGTACTAAAACCAAAAAAATCTCTTTTACAAATACATAACCTGAATAGAAAATACAAATTTTATTTACTTTCAAGTCATATCAATTTCAGTTTAGTCCAAAGATCTGAGGGTTGGAACAAGGTCAAGAGAATATTTCCAAACACTGATTTCATAAATCCTGGAAAACATTATTCTTCCACTAAAAATTTATGCTTGATGGTGTTTATTTTGTTATTTTCTATTTATCATTAATGTTCAGCTTTAAAGAATCAGTCAAGAACACAAACATCAGTAGGTAACTCGTGCGGCCAAACTAGTGACATAGGTATGAAAAAAATTAAAATAAACAGTGAACTTCTCAAAAACCAAACAGAGATTAAGTGCCTATTTGTTCATGCTAAAATAATATGTTAAAATAAACTGAGAAAGGAAACCAAGATTAAAATCTTGTAAGATAATACTACACTAACTCCAGGAAGAATATTATTCATAAAGTTTCAGAATAGGTTTGCTTGATGATCCATTAGTGTGACTAGGGTACTGCTAATTGACTCATGATAATTAATTTGTTCTTACAGCATGAATAGTGCTCTGGGTGCTTAACAAACAGCCCAGGTGGCTATAAAGCCAGGGTACCCGCTGTGAGGAGGCTTATGGTCTAATTATTGAACAGTAAAATGATCCAGGAGCACAGTGCCAAAAGAGAGCAGTCTTTATCATGCCCCTTTTTAATCTTTCTGTTTATTGGCTTAGGAATGGTGAAGAGCTAACCCCCTTCATCACATAGGTACAGAAGAAATTATAAAATTTGTTCTGCATTCTTCATGGCACCAGTTTGGGAGTGCATTGCTAGTCGCCCTCCATAGTAATATTTGCTGTATTAGAATGGAGGAGGAACAGCAAATTTCCCTGTTGCTAGTGGAACTAGGCATCCTTTATGGGATATGCATGGGATGTGAGAGATGGCTCTGTGTTGAGTGAGGTGATGTGAATGAGCTGAAAATGATGCCACCCTTTCAAAACAGATTGGAGATCTGGAGAGTTTTCTGGAAACTAAACATCTACATAGCCTACATTTGAGAACCCAAAACAACAACAAAAAAACCATGCATAGGTGTGCCCCGAAAGTCTGGACCGTTGCAAGTTTGAATTCCAGCTGGATGTTGTTGCACTGACTTCAGAGAATATGTCTACCAGTGGCTTGAGCACGTATCTCAGTCTTGTTTCTCCAATCTTAATAGAAGGGACATATCAAATATTTTCATGTTACATTCACACTCTGTGTCTCTAGAGGGCAGCTCAGACTGATCAGCTACACACACACTTCTGCACCTCCCTCTCTGGCGTGTTGCCTCATGAGCCTCTCTCCTCCTGTTCACTCAGTTTCCGTATATTCAGGTCCTGTGGACACAGGCCGTTCCCAGCAGAAGGGCAGGTTCGGAGCCATTTGTACCCTTTATGTCACTGATCTCAGAGAGCTGCTCTTGGGTTCATGAATGACCCAGCTGTGGTATGCTGTCTGCCATGATCCCCCAGCTAATAACAGGTGGAATTGTGCTGCGGCTCTTCTCCCTCTGCTGCCCACTGAGTGACAATGAAGGGGAGGGAGCAGTCGTGTCATTGCATTGCCCTCAGAATCTGCAGTGAATGACAGTGTCTGCAGAGCTTGCAGAGTCTACAAGTCACTTCCTGCAAGCACATGTTCTTCAGGACCCCAGTCCTCTTTTCCACCCACCTCCTTCTAGTCAGTGCAGATTTCCCAAGCATGTGGCCCATATATGGCCATATATTAAAAATGCCAGGAAACAAATGTGCCATTTGTGTACCTTAATCAAGAAGACACTGTTTGTTCATCTAGGAAGGACCGGTGAAGCACAGGGGAGGGTATATCGCTGACATTCTAAGTTACAATGAGTACATATGTGATATGTATATTTAGAAATTCATCCTTCTGAATTTCAGGCCAAGCCAAAAGAACCTTGCGTCAGTAACATTATAAACGCCTTGCAATCCTAGGTCATTTTATGTAATTATTTTTTTTCAGATACTGAGCTATAACCTGATGGCAAAATCATGTGTGGTCAGCCATAGGTTTTAAAAAGGCTTATTCTAAGAGATAGACTCAGTGCTTGTGTCAGTATTGTAGCACGCTGTTTTGACACCCACAGTCTTTGGGAAGGAAAACAGAGGGCTCTCTAGGTCCTCTTCATGGATGCCAGTGAAGTAGAATGGCTCTCCTGAAGGATACAAGATGTCTTCCAACATTGGGATTTACACGACTGTACCCTTTTGGGTTTTATACCCTTCTTGAACTCCATCACCTCTTCCCCGTAGTAAATAAAATTTCTCTTCCTTGACCCCTCATTTTCACTAGTTTCTGCAGGCAATTTCCATCTCTAAGCAGATTAAACAGGTCTTAAATTATATTAAAAACCTAAATCTGAGCATGAGAAAACCTGTTAACATGAACCCTGAACTTTGATACTCCCTCCTCAATCAACACAGTAGAATAGTTCAATGCCATGTCTATGAGCAAATGTAAATGTATTTCAGCTAGCTGACCCAAGGCTGGCTCGTTTTCAGGAATTCTCATTTTGGGTCTTTAACTCAGCTTCTACTTCACGTCTTGTCAAACTGCTCAAGCAGAAAAAGATCTACAGTATGTCTGCAGAATGGAACATTATTTATTGTTAGTGGGAAGCTGAAAATCAATTCACTTCATTCCCAGAACAAAACAACAGCAACCAAACAAACCCTAATGGCAGCATGTATACACACAACCTCAAGTGCTCAGTTTGCACAGAGGCACTTCCCTCTGCTGGTTGTCCTTCTATGTGGTTTATCTGCAGGTGCATACATAGGCACTGTCTGCTGTTTTCCTGTTGTCACTCATGAGTGAAGGAGTCCAGCTGCAGGAGGAAAACTTGGAAACTCTTGGTTCCTTTTCTTGCAAACAAGATGGGTGCAATTGGGCCTGGCTTGCTCACAGACCTCTGATGTACCCCAGTAAGGATTGCATGATCCTTAGTACCTTCCAGAACGTCCTGGTCTGAGATATCCAATACCCAGATACTGGAGAAACCATCAAAGAGGAGTATCCTTGCTTTCATGCACCTATTCAGGCATAAGAAGTATCCATCCGTCGTTCTGACCCCTTCTTGGTATGTCCCTCAATCAAAGCACAGTCCACTTACAAAGCAGGCTAAGGAATGGGATTTAGTGCCCTTAGGAAATAACTGTTACCCTATCAAGAGAGGAGAGATGTTTCACTGTATTCTGGGGCAGGCCACAAGATAGAGGCTATTTGTTTTCTCCTGTAAGGTACAGTGGCAAGGCAGAAATGGGACTGTTTCCTAGATTAAGTAGAACGGTAGCCTATTCCCATTCCTGTTGGATTTAAAAATGTGGAGAAGGGAAAAAAAAACAGCTTAAGCTGTAAGAAACTTCATCTTACTTTCCCTACAAAGACAGCACAGGCCTAATTATTTTTATTTATATATCTGCATATGTAGAGATATATATCTGTTAATATGTAAATATACAGCTAAAAAACTGCCACAATCACCTGGACTTTATGACTTCTCTTTTTCATAATAGACATTGCTGAAATTATAGTGAGGTCTGAGAGGCACGTTGTTTCTTGAGTTTTCAAATACTTCTACCTTGATAAGAATTTTCCAATCAATGCCTCCCATTATCTTCCGGCAATGTTAATTGAAGATGTATTCTCATCAAATGCTTCTATCTTATCTGAAGAAGGTGTGTGGAACAGAGTTCCAGTACAATGGAAATAGTAATAGTCTGAGACTGTAATTATATTCACACTTCATGCACTGTTGGAATTACTTGCAAGTTAAAGCTATCAAATGCTGCAGTTGTGTCTCTGGATTAGTGATGACAAAACATTTAGTATCAATGAGTAGATGGGAACATCTCAAACTCCCTGAGATGGGTTTTATATTATTTAGCACTGTTCATGACATAGTAAAATCTTACACTTTTCTTAGGAAATTGGTATTTATTTGATATGGAGGGAAAAAATTGTTTCTTCAGGTTTCTTTTTAAAAATCAAGAGAAAACCACTTTTTGGACACCCTTTCTACTTCAGAGGGAAAAGAAAGACACTGACACATTTTTACTGTAATCTTGCAGGTTATCTTATTGAAGTTCTTCAGAGAATCTTCTTGATTGCTTCTGTAGGGTTCTTGCTTTGATGGCCACGTTTTCTGAGCCTGTACAATCTCCATGCAGCCTTGCTCATCCTTCTGACCCTCCAGCAGGGCAGAAGGGATATAACTCAACCCAGCCACTGGTGGCACACTGTTGGGAGATCTCCTGGGAGAGCTACTGCAATAATAGGTGATGGGCTCTATTTCTTTTATTTTTGGATTGTTCATTTTCCCTATGATGATCATAATTTGCTGTCTCACTAGGATGATGACAATGACCAGAACTTCCCTAATCAGAAAGGGAAGCAGGAAAGATGTTGAGGATGCTCATCTCCATTCTGCTGCACTCTTCCGCAGACACAGCCTGGGTCTGACCATGTCCAGGAGCCAAGCAGAGACACAGTGCAAAATTATTGGGAAGATAGGGCTGAAAAATGCTATTGTTGCAGCTATGATGAATAGTCTAACTTAGAAATTGTCATTCCACTTTCTTCTCTCTACAGAGGCCTGAGATACTTCCAGAGTATGCTCCTTTGGGAAGCTGGACAATGTAAAAGGACTACAGGAGACTCCATATGAGACAGAGCCTGCGGTTTCGGGGGCAGATATGCAGCAACACCGAAATCTGAAAAATAAATGGTCAGTGGACTGTTTTAAGAGTTGCTGCAACAGAACCATGAAATACATATGAGCAGAATGTGACTGGGGGATGGACTGAACATGTAGGGAAGAGTCACCAGTTCCATGTTTCCTTCCCCCAGCAGCCTTTGTGGTTTGTTTATTATAGACTGGAGAACAGCTCTGCATGAGTTTCACATGAAATATGAGTTGTTATCCTACCTAGGAGTGTGGGAATTCCTTTATGACTTTAACTTTCTGAGTGTGACTTTGTTATTTTGGAAAGAGAAAAATTAAAGTAGATACAGATCTCTGATATTTATCCACGAGATTAAATGAGTAAGAGCTGGGAGAAAGTCAGGACTTTCAAGGCTCACTTGAAATAAGTTATTGGTTTGGGTTTCAGGCAGGAAAAGCTTAGCTGACAGAACTACTGAAATCAGGCAACTCAGGGAGCTGTAGTTATTAGCACTAATAATGTATAGGATTATACTTAAAGGTAGTACTGAATTCACAGAGTTTAGCAATAGACCTCAGATTAACTTAAATGGAACAAAATCAAACACATTAGTGATTCCTGCAGTTCTGGGGAATATTTCAAGCAGCAGCAGTATCTCTTGACTACTAATTATTAGTTATGGACATACAAAACTGTAATTTAAATTGAAGCTGCTTATAGTCAAGTAAGGCTGCATTGATTAATTCAGAACTTATGGCCTTCTCCTGCTGGGTGGGTACAACACAACTAAAAGGAATACAAACTCCAATGTAAAAAAGATACATGTAAGAGTCTCCTTCTTCACTTACTTCTCTGTAGAAAGCTTCCTCTGCAGCTAAAGGATTATGGGTTTTAAGATGACAGAATTACTCTCCTGGAGACAGATGCCTCAGGTCTGTTTGCTGTTGAAGTTAGTTCTTATTGATACACCTGTGTTTGTTATGCACTGTTCTTTATGTCTGAAGTGATGAGCTCAGTAATGTGTGGGTAACTGCCTTGAGACTATTCAGTTCCCATCCTTTTTCCTAAGGATGCCAAAAAGCTGAAGCATTATGTGATTTGTCTGAATTTTTGTTGAGGATAAAGATAAACCAGCAACAAGCTTGACCTAACAGTCAAAGGGAACTCAGGCACTTCTTGCTTCTGGCAATTGTTGACTTGAATTAGGTTTAAATCAGTGAAATGCCCTGAACACTCTTTGTCTCTTGGACAGTCATTTCATAATTATTTTTAATCTCTTCAAAGCAAACTTTATTGGGCAGGAAAATACATGTGCTTGTGGGTTGTATAACTCTCAATTGAAAATGTTTAGGATTTTGAAATCTCTTAGGATCTTGAAATCTCTTAGGAACTTGAAATCAAAGAATCACCAACATAGATTTTTGATGGGTTGATAAACACTTAAGGAAGAGAGAGACTTTTTAAAAAAGAAATTCGCTCCGCAGCCTCTAACTATAAAGTTGAGAATTTGTCTGAATTAATTTTTAAGGTCTAAGGTCCAAAGCAGTAAGTGTTAACTGCTGCTTTGATAACCAGGATTGCTTTCAAGTCCATACTCCCTGCTACAGGAGTAGCTGGAATATGTAGTACAGAGCCAAGAGGTCACTCCTTAAGAGAACTTGCCCTAAAGCCAGCTGAGGAACAGAGAAGGGGATGAAGGAGTAACACTGCGCAGCTGATCTGTAGCTCACTTTGACATGGCTTTGCTGTGAGGGTGCTTATAGCAATGTCATACAGTTGCTTGCAAAGATAATGAAGTACCGAAACATGCCTTTGCCTTGATCCACAGCACTTTCTCTTCAACACACAGAAGAAACTTGGAGAAAAAAATAAAGTCTTTTCTTATCAAATTTTGTCAGCGTTTTTTATCTTCCTCTCCTGGAGAGGTGATAGGAAGTAAAATGGGGCTCTTCACCTAAGATAATAGTACTTGTATATTTTTTTTCTATATTAGAAGTAATTAATTGAATTTTTACAATATTCTTATAAAGAAATTGAGTGTCATTGCCATCTTACAAGTGTCATAGGTCATGCCTAACTTTTTTATGAACTTCTTCCCATTTTGGTCTGAAATGGTAAGCAGGAGGACTCAGGAAACCACAGGCCAGACAGTTTGATCCCTTGGAAGGTGAATGAGCAGCTGAACCTGTAAACCCTTTCCAGGCACTTGAAGGATAAGAAGACTCAGCACAAACTCACCAAGAGGACATTATGTCTGACCAACCTCATAAGCTTTATATGATGGAAACACTGTCTTGGAAGATGAAGGGAAAAGCAGCGAGTATTGCCTACTTTGACTTCAGCATGGCTTTCAACACCACCTTCCCTAAGATCCTCATGGAGAAGCTGATGAAAAATAGGCTGGATGAGCAGACAGGGAGGTAGATTGAAAACTGAGTGAATGTCTGGGCCTGTAGATTGCTAACCAGCAGTATGAAGTTTAGTTGGACACCTGTAGCTAGCAGTGTACCCCAGGGGTCCATTCTGGATCTGATCCTGTTTAATATCTTTATTAATGCTCTGAATGTCGGGGCAGAGTGTACTCTCAGCAAGTTTGCCAATTATACAAACAGGGAGGAGTGAATGATACACCAAAGGGTTGTGCTGCCATCCACAGGGATTTTACAGGCTCGAGAAAGGGACTGACAGGATCCTCATGAAGTTCAACAACGAGAAATACAAAGTCCTGCACTGAGAAATGCTGAGCTGACATACTGGAAAGCAGCTTTGCAGTAAAGCACACAGGGGTGCTGGTGGACATCAAGTTAACCATGAGACAGAAACGTGCCATGGTGGCAAAGAAGGTTGATGGTGCTCTGGGCTGCATTAGGAGGAGCATTGTCAGCACTGGGCTGGAGAAGATGACCTCAACAGTTCCTTTCCAACCACAAATATTCTGTGTTTCTGTGAACTGAAACTCAAAAGCAGAAAAAGACATATCCTAGAGAATGGTATTCATTGCTGTTGTTTCAGTTGATTATGTGTATACATTTAATTTTGTATGTTATAGACACAGAGATGTAGCCTCATCCAGATAATAGTCAGAACCAATAGGCATAAAATCACCTAGATATGGTAAACACACGCATTTATTATTTGCATGATTTTAAATGAAATGGTTTTCCTCTTTTACTGTTACATGAGAAGAGACAATTCTGATGTCCAATTTACATAAGTGGATGATGTCCCTTTCCTTTGAAATCAACATGGTACCCTCATAATTTGTCTCCGTACCCACTCTTTCTTCTAAATTTATGGCAATCTGAAGCACCAGTATTCCTAATATTCACAAAGATGAAACAGCCAGCTCTTATCTACCAGCATCATTCTGAAATCCTAGCAATGAATTCCAATTACAAATTTCAAATTTTTTTTTTAAATTATTTTCTACCTGAAGATGTTACCACCAATCATTTTCTCTATGTGCAGAATGCAATATCTTGAAAGCAACACTCCTCATTGTGAAGTAGTTTTTCTGAATGATCCTCCTTCAAGTCAGTGAAGAAAGCAATACAGGGTTTTCAGAAAAGCAAGTATTGAAGTAGAGAATAGAATATTAGCCTTCTCCAAAAGTTTTCAATTGTCTTCCATTACCTTATTTTTCAGAACCTGATACTTTTTAGAAGTCACTCAAGACATTATGATGTGAGTGGGGAGTCGTGAGCATCTGTACGAGGGGCATCACACTGATTCCTTTGCTGTTCTCTACTAGCAGAAGTTGCTGTGCATCATCATCATGTTACTGCTGCAACAAGAAGTGTTGGATTACAGAAGCAAAATTGTGAAAGACATTTTATTGCTGATTAAAGCAGCATGAAGTATACTGTGAAGCTCTTCCACAGCTGTTTGGTTAATTTTATAATTTACAGACCTCTGGCAAAAAGGGATTTCCACAGTTTTTGCAGTCAGCAAACTCTGATGTTTTAGCAGTCAGAAAGCTCTTAATAATGTTCATTCTGTTACAATTGGGAATAAATTATTCTACAGAGTTTGTCCTCCAGGAGCCTTGTTGGCTCCTTTGATCACCATTTATTATAATAGCTTATATAGTCAATTATCATACTGATGCCAACATTCCACCTTCTTTTTCCAATATAAACTCATCTTTTTCACTGAAGTAAACTTAACTTTTCTTGAAATGATATTTTAGAGACCATTTATTCTTACAACTCTCTTCCAAAATCTTTTTTCCCCCAGATATTGACATTTCAGGTTTTTCTTTGAAATCACACAGCCTTAAATTTAGATTTTCTTTTTTTAAGAAGCAAAACTGAGACTGTCAGAAAACCAAACAACTCTGAGGGATTTAACTTCAAGAAAAATGCAAAATATCATGAAGCTGGTGATTAAGATTGCAAAAGCTGGCAGCATGATAATTGCAGGTGAAGAATATGCATGCCAAGGCTTTCCAGACATAGTAATTAACAGATTGAGGTGCCTGAATGCTGCATGCAACCAATTTAGAAACGAGGGTAACTCTTCAGCTTCGTGCTTTGTTCTGTGCTGAACATCCTGCTGTTCCTCAGCAAACACACAGGACTCACAGCTGAAAGCCACCGAAGAGAAATGATAGAGGAGACTCATTTGAGCAGCTCACCACCTCCAGCAGGTGTGTGGAATATCTGTCCATGAATAAAGGATGTGATTTTCCTAACTGAAAGATATTTTAAGATATCATTCTGCATGGGTGGGGTTCATCTCAGCACTGTCTCCTCACACCAGAGCAGACTCGCAGCGCCCGCACACCACTGACACCTGCATTTGGGTCTCAGCACTTCAAAACATGATAACTGTGTTGCACACACACACCATGTGTGCAAACCCTGCAGCCTGGACTTGTGAGTAGAAGCAGTTCGCCTCCCACCGCTGGATATCTGCCCTGTGGTTTCAGTCCCCAGATGGCCACTGTTTTTAGTTAAGGTTAGTGGTTATACCTGCCGTTTCGTCCCTCGCCTGTCGCTGCAGGGCTTTTTGCAAGTGTGGGTGAGTCCTTCGAGCCTGCGCAGTGGATTTTTTAGGTGAGGCGAATGCACGCAGAATCAGTCTGGAGGAGAAAAGACAACGCAGAAAGAACCGTGCCTCACCAACACCGCCTATGGAGACTTTCTGCTGTGCCTTTTGCAACCGGACTTGCCTATCTCGCATCGGCCTCTTTAGCCACCAGCGCGCTTGCAGCAAGCGTGGGGAGAGCCCTTCCCAAATCTTCGTTTGCGAAGCCAGCCATGATGATGATGATAAGTGGTTATACCATAGGTATTTTCCATAATGAAAACACAGGAAGTGGCCTCAATGGCCAGGGCAGTGGTCCAGACAGACCAGGGTGCTGTCATGGCTAGGAGCAAAAGGGAGCGTAACTTTGCTTAATACCTTTCCCCTCACACTGCAGCAGCAGAATGAGCTGTTGTGCTGGAGATGTTAAACATACTTTCTGCCTCTTCACTTTGCCTCTCTGTTTGTGGGACAACAGTCCATGAATTTTCCTTTTAGACCTACTATATGTGCCTTCACAACCCCCCACTGACAGAAAATTCCCTGCCGAGTCTGCAAAGAAGTTCTTATCTGGTAGGCTGCTTAAACCAGTCTCCTGGCAGTTTCAGTTTTTCCCCTGTGTTACAGTGGATGGAGAATAACAGATTCACAGGCATTACTGTTTCTCTGAAGAAACAAAAATCTGATATGTTAGTATAAAACACACATTTAGCTTGTCATTTAGTCAGGGATCAGCAGAAGAGGAAGAAATAGGAGAAGAGGAATTTGGGGAATATTTTAGATTAATTAATGAAAGCGGGCATAGTTTAAGTTCGATCAGATAGGGAGTTATGAGGGCAGGAAATTCTGCATGGAATTGTCGAGAGCAAATAATTCAAGCAAATCTTATTTTCTTCTGCAATGCGGTTACAAGACTTGTAGGTGGGAGAAAATCAGCAGATTAAGTGTGTCTTAAAGCTTTAATTGAATCTCACACAACATAAAGAACAGACGTGGTTTTGATGGAACTTTTACTGAGTGAACGTAAACTGGATGGAAAACCAAAACTATAACCAGAACAACAAGCAATGCCAAGCAATAGGATGAGAGGCAATGGGCAGGCATTGATGCACAGGAAGTTTCACCTGAACGTGAGGAAGAGCTTCTACACTGTGCAGGTGACCACACACTGGAAGAGGTTGTACAGAGAGGTTGTGAAGTCTCCTTCACTGGAAATATTCAAGAACTGCCTAGAGGCAATTCTGTGCCGTGTGCTCTGTGATGACCCTGTTTGAGCAGGAAGGTTGGGCCAGATGACCCACTGTGGTCCCTTCCATTCTTGCCCATAATGTGATTCTGTGAAATGCATGGAGAAATATTGAGATTGCATAGGGAATTGGGTAGAGATTGTGTTGGTGGCCAGGCAGGGGACCTGTGGACATTTGTTTCAACCAAAGGCAATTTTCTGTGAATGCCCTGCCACCTGCTTCCCACTGACTGCTTCCAGAAAAGGGCTCACTGAAATATGCAGCAGAGAGAGCTTTTTCTATCTCAGAAACATGCTGTACCCTGCAAAAAGTGGCCCTTGGGCACAAACTAACAAAGGAACTAACAAGTTAATTGTCTGTTTGGGGTTTGCCTTACAGCACTTTAACTGGACCGTGCTGCAGGTGATGTTGGGCATCCTCAACCACATTCTGATCCTGATTTTTATTTTTTTTATTTTAAATTTCAAAATCTTTAAAGTTTAGGGTCTGATTATTTTTGGCAAAGAAAATTGATTGTGAAGTTGTGTTTGCCAACTGTCAAATTAGCAGTTTCACAGATCTTGTTCTTTTGAAGACCCATTAATATAAAGACAGGAGGAAAACAGGAAAAAAAACCCAAAAAAACAAACCTGCAGAGTTACATTTTAGTCAAGCAAAGTCACACAGAAGAGTCAAACAACTCAATGTGTTTGAAGAAGTGAAATATGTAGATGAAAGAAGATCCAGAAGCTTTGATCCCTTTTATATATTTTTTGCTTGGAGGGCTAAGAATTCAGACATAAGCTCATTTCAGTCTACCTTTCTCTGTTTTAAGAAGAAATGAGTTTCTCCAGCAGGAACAACCAGAGGAAAATGCCATTTGATTTTTAGGATATATATGAAGGTACACGGGATGTGTAAATATGTCAGATAAATGGGTGTTTGATTTTCATCAGCTCTTCTGTTTGAGCACCAGAGTTGCCATCAAGTTTAGTCTGATGCTGTGGAGAAATCAAGAAATTCAGTGTTGTGTGTGGCCATTAGATAGTAAACTGAAGTGTGAATGAAAGGCCCTTTTTAAGACATGAATGGAAAAAGTTCCATGTGTCCAAGGCAGAAAAAAAAATCGAGTTAACCAGAAATGTCGCATGAACCTCCTGAGGGCCTTAGACTTGTTTCTGTGGCACATGTGCTTTCCTGTATGGGCTGGTAATTTGATAGGATTTCCACAAAACATGCATAGCACTGTATTGCATCTTTTCAGTAAATAAAGTAAATTATATGTTAATGCTATGTTATGTTTTAAAATGTTTATATCTTTAGTAATTGTTATTTTTTAGCTAATGACTTGAAAATGTTGTAGAAAGAATACGTGAGAAACAGATACCTGGGCTTATGAAGTTTATCAGTTCAAACACTCTTCAAAGAGGGTAATAACACATTTGCTCTTTCTCATGTACTTTCAAAAGGAAACATATCTCAGTAAGTCTGAGAATAGAAGAAGTACTCGAGTGCTGACTTCATCTGAACTGGGTGAGGACAGCTCTCTGGGAAGATGACTTGAGTATATGCTATTTTATATATATAAGAATAACCTGTTTCAACTTAAAGAAGGGTCTAGTTCTGTCATTGTGATCCTCTTTTAAGCAGATCTGTAATGTGCAAGCCCAGCCCTGTCCCCAGAACTTGTTCTTTTCCAGACTGTGGAATCCTAAACAGACATTCATTCGATGTTGCCGTATTTTTAGTGGAAAGCAACTCTCTTTTTTCTTGCTTCTCTTTGTGAAGTGGAGGCACAAATCTGGACATACCTAGATTTTCAGATTAGCTAATAACAGCTTGACAAAAACTGTTAAGACGGTAACGTGTTTTGGTGTTATCTTTTAATCTGCCTAAAGAAAGTGGTATGCACAATCCTGAAAATTTATATATTAGATTCCTTAGGTTTTTGCAATGCAAATTATCATAAATCACAGCCCTCGAGTATTTTCCTAACAATTGTTTAGCCAGTGCATGCTAATGAATCCTCCTCATTTAATTACTCAAAATACCTTACTAAGGGGAAAAAAACAGGTGGCAGAGACAAAGCATCATGTTTTCAGGCTATCCTTAGAGATTTCACAATGCAGCAGCAGCTGCAGGTGCTTTTTGCATTAAATTGCATGCAGTTTATCTAAGAGACATCATTCTGTATCAACTGGAAAAAGCAAACAAGCCCTGGCCTAGGAATATCACCTCTGAGCCAATAATAACTCTCTCTCAGAAGCCCATTAAAATTCCTGGGATTTTCCATGGTTTGTGCACCTCTTTTGAAAACCTACACTTTCGGGCTAGAAGATTTTAAAAAGCCACATCCCTGGTGCTGATGACACCTGTCCCAGGAAACCCTCTGTGGCCCCCAGGTGATGTTGCAGATGGTCACCCTGGATACCCACTCTCCTAAGAATTCAGGAGGATCGTCCTGAGTAGTCTTTGCGCTCCTTTGCAGCAAGACTGCTGGCACAGCACATACATCATGCTGCCCCTCCCTTGGGGTGTGCATCCCACCAGTTGCTTCCTGAGGATGGTGCAGCCTCTGATGTCACTCCTGCTGTGACGCTGGCCATTGGCTTTGCTACAGCTGTTCAAGGCAAACCAGACTTTGCAACGTGTTGGAATTGGCTTGGATGAAAATTTGAGGTAATGCCGTCAGAAATGTAAGCAACACAGTGAGAAGGAACAAAGCAAGAATGAAATTTAATGGACATTAAGCAGAAGGAGTAGTGAGGTACATTATTTTGCTATACCCCCCAATGGTGTTCATTAAGAGCTTGCATTCTCCTGAAATGACTGGATTGTGATTTTCCTCTAGTTGTCTCTTTACTGTAGCATTTTGATTTGCTGATCATCCATCAAATCCCATATGAGGGCCCATGAGAGAAGTTACATCTTTCAGAATGGGTGCAAATATCCCCCTATTGCTACACTTGCCTGCTGACACTGACATTGAAGCAACAAATAGAACCAGATCAGTAAGAATTATAAGTAGGATAATAGGTTTTTCACAGTGCATTACTAAAAAAGATGACTAGATTGGCTGCTACACAGGACATTAATTCTGTAGCTAGAGCCTGAACAGCATGAAAAGTTCAAATTGATTTATCCCAGGAGTATCTGAGAACAGTCACTTTAGAGGAAACTTTTTTCTTCTTTACTTATTAAACGATGCGCCTCATAGCACTCACTTGGTGATCTATTATTCCGCTTCCTTCCACTGCGTGGCGCATCGTGTTATCCAGACACCTGCTTTGTTCTCTGTACTTTCATTCAACAAGAGGTCTTTGACTCACAAGAATTTCAGCAGGTTAGTGCCTGTCTGCCCTCCCTGGCTTCCACCGGGTCCTGGGAGTGGGAATCCCTTGGAAATGTTCTAAACCATGACTACAGTTTGGGCTGAACATGGGAAATGGATCATGTCAGGCTCACCTACAAAATACTGCAATATGTTCAAACGTCTTTGAAGAAACACACATTCAAGTCCAGTATCTCCAGAGCATGTCTGTCCTGTTAACAAGGAGTATCCTTGTTATTTAATTCCCCTCTGTTTCTGCTTCAGATCCCAACTACAGCTTCCCAATAGGGCAGCTGCTTGTCACAACAGTGACATGCAGTGTCGTCTGCTATCCTGTCTGCCACGCAACCTCCGGAGCAGCAGGATTTTTTGTTGGGGTCTTTGCATCTTATTTCAGCTCTTGGAGTCCCTTCCCACTTTTCCTCTGCTAGCTCTCCTTGATCCCTCTGTAAACCTTCTCCCTCATGCCTCCTTGAATACCAGATGTGGCACATTCTCACAACACTGGATGGCTGGTCTTGAAGCATTTCTGAGCTCTGCTTCTTGCCTGGGATCTCACCAGACTGTCTTTCATTTATGCAATACAATTCAGCCAGCAACTCTAATCCACTTCTTCATATATCCTCGTTCCTAATCTCATTATTAGGATGCCCTGGTGCTGGCCTGGATGAAGTTCAGAGATAGGGGTTCAATTCTGCAGCTGAAGAACATTCACTTTGGAAACATCTAACACCTCTGATTTTTGTATAAATCTGAAGTTTATGTTCCTCATATGGCTGATCTAAAATGGACCAGGAGATGAAGGTCTTTCTCAGGACATAGTGTAACTTTCCTTCCCTTCATGTGCTTCTGACAGAAGGCTTTGACTCCGACACTCAAGGCAATGTTCAGGTTGTGATCCAGCACTGTGAGTAGCTGGCATAAGCTGACTGTATCTTCCCTGGTTGTCTGAAGCAAGCTGTTCAACTCAGTGGCCTAGGATGCACCTTATTTATGGTTGCTCTGTGTGTAAGCGTAGGGCCATTACTTGTTCTTTGTAGTTAATGTTGCAGAACACAGAGGCAGCCAAGATATTTTGGCTTGAAACTTGTATTTAAATATTTTAAGAACATTGATCGTAAGGATTTCAGAGATGCCAGCGCGTGAAATATTGAACTCAGGGCTGGAGGGTTCTGCTCAGGCAGGGAGAGCTGAGGTGAGGGGGCTCAACATGGGATCTCTTCCTGTGCTGGAAGAGGAACACCCACCGCAGCACTGCATGTGCTTTCCTGCTAGAATAGAGACTTAACTCCACACTGCCTAAGGTTTAATTTAAAAACAGAATATGCTGCTTGGGGTGTTTGTGTATTTAAATACATTTTATAATATATAACATAAATAAAATTATATGTATTTACACACTGTTGATAGTTGTATATCTATATACACCCTTTCACGGTGAAAATGGACTCAAATTGAACTAAACATTTTTCTGTCTCTCTATGAGTAGGATTTTTTTGAATTATACATGGAATGGCCACTGTGCACTGAGAGAAGCTGCCTCTACACTTCCTGTAGAGCGCTGTTTTAATCCCAGTTCCTTCCCTCAGACTCTATACCCTTCCAGTCACCTCTGATCAAGATCACATGGGGAGGGGCAGCATCAAGGAAACTCAAGTCATGGCAGTTGAGGGAACTGGGATGGATGTATCTGCAGGATGTCCTGGCCAGGGAATCAGGGAGAAGGGAGGAGTTTTTGTGTTAGGGAAAGCTTAGCAAAATTTGGGATAAAACAGAAGTCACAGTTAATGGGAATGAAAACATGAGCACTTGACTCTCGTTATTACTTTTTAAATCGCCTATTGTGAATCAAAATTAAATCTGTAAGAAATATGAATCTCTTCTCTCTCTACCTCCAGCATCTGTACAGATGTGACAGGGTGCCCACAAAGACCAAGCAGATTTTACAAAGTTTTTCTTAGGAGTTACTTACATAGCAGCCATGCTCTGAGGGGTTCATCCAACTCAGAGAGTTCATTGCACTGTGTCCTGTACAAATATCATATTGCATAGATTCTGCCTTGAAGGACTTAGCTATAGGGGTCATGCAAGTAGCCAACTCAAAATTAAATGTAATCTAGGCACACGGTGCAAGCTTTGAAGAGCTAAAGCAAACTCAAAATATTTCTTCTCTTTTACTAAGTTGAGCCAGTTTGTCTTGGCTCCAGTCCTGATGAGAGGTGGCTAAATGAGCAGCAGGAAGAGAAATACTCAGAAATCAAGAGGCAACTTTTACATAGATATTCCCTTTTTGGTTCTGCGCCTGGCAGAAAATAGACAATTCCACCTGGAATTTCTGTTTCCAGCTTCAATGCTCGTCAAACCTTTCTGCATGACCTCAGCAAATTACCGCGAAATACCGTCTCACCCTCACAATGGAGTTTACCTCGCACAGAACAATTCCTTGCTGGAAGAAACAGTTGAGAGGTAAAGATGAGACTGGGGTAAACTTGGGCTTGGTTCCA
This sequence comes from Grallaria varia, assembly GCA_013396735.1. Taxonomy (NCBI): domain Eukaryota; kingdom Metazoa; phylum Chordata; class Aves; order Passeriformes; family Formicariidae; genus Grallaria; species Grallaria varia. Next base: position 232,305 of record VWZG01012499.1, on the reverse strand, counting down.
CCAGCACAGCTGCTTTCCAGAAACCCCACAGCTATGGGAGAACATGGAAGAATTAGCAACCATATGAAGCCCTCTAAGCTACTTTTTACAAATATATTCTCTAAGCAGAGACAGGCTCCATTTGGATTTGGGTATGGAGAGGGGTATGAAGTTCCCTATAATCACAGACACTTTCTTCTGGCCACTAGGGAAATGGTTGCCCCCTGTCAGTCTTGTGGGAATATCTAGACAGTGATGCCAAAGACAGTCTTAGCTTGTGTGTGTCCTCTGTCTCTCAGGCAAGAAACAGCTGCTTTCAAAAATGTTTTGTGGGAAGCAAATAAATAATAAGTTTAGAAAGGCATTCAATAACTTACTGAAGCTGGGAGGTTAGAAGTAGGCAAGAGCATCAGTAATAAAAAGATGTAAGTCTCTTCACAGTGTTTATTTAGTGATTTTCAGTATTTAATAAAAAATGAATATTGATTAAATAATGAATAGAATTTATTAAGCACACATAGTCGAGTTAATTAGGTTTTATTATTTGAGTAAGGAATTAGATATTAAAAATTCAAGTCTTCTGTCAGTAGCTGGTCACAAAGAGTATCACAGGGAAAGAGCCAGTGCCCCTATCTAAGCAACTCTAATGTTTTTAACACATCTTCAGTCCTAACATGCACGGAATGGAGAATGGAGGAGAGTATAAAGGCTTCATCTCCTCTGAAGATCATGCAATGAATTACAATAGATGCTGTCATGGAGTGGAATTAGGTGATAAATAAGACCATAGAAACTGAACAATAAAAAAAAAAAATCCTGATTTCCCCTACCCACACAGAAATGCTGATTACTTCCTAGAAAAGCCAAAAAGGTAATAATTTGACATTTTTGCTGTTAGTGAAAAATCTTGCAAAGGAACATTATAATGAAACATAGCAATATAAATAAATTATACTATATAATAGTCATTTAGGGCATTTTCTAGCAGTCCTCTACTATGATTTCCTAAAATGGCCCTTTCTCTTGCATATAGATCCCTTGCTCAGCTCTTGGCTGTGTACATACTCAGATGTCCTGCAGCAAGATGGAAGAAGTGCCAGTTGCTCCACTTGCAGAGTCTGGTGTGCATCTGTCATCACAGGAAAAGAAACCGGGGTCGTTTTATGCAGTAGTACAAAAAAATCCACCAGGACTTTCCTCTGTACCCCAGAGCTTTGCTTGATGGATGCTGTGTTGGCATGGGCATTCTGCAATATCAGGTCGATGATTAAAAGACAGCACTTCCCAAGTGGTAACAGCCAGGATTGCCACTTTGAGCCTCCCCTTCTGTTTCCATTCATTCATGCTCCCTGGGAAGCTGGGCAGTGAGGAAGGCAAAGGGCTGAAGGCAGGCTGTGCTTGGGGCAGGGCAGTGGGACATGAGTGTAGGTGCTTGTGAGGGAGTTGCTTGAAACAGGTCTGCTACTTCAAGGAGGGACAGAAAAGCTATAGGTGTCCCAGGTGAAGAGGTCAGCAGAGCGCCCTGTATGTAGTGATACAAACACCGTATCCATTGCCCACAACTGAGAAGCAGATATGTCTCTGTAAAGGTGGGGAAGGTGGCAGAGCTTCTGGCTTTGGGTGCACATCACTGCCACAGAGCGAGCTGGGGAAGGCAGCTGAACTTCCACCTCCTCACAAAGCCCCATCCCTTGGGGCAGCTGAGGGGTGGGGTGTGCCTGAAGCAGTGTTCCAGCCATGGGGCGTGGGGCCAGGGCATACACTGTGGTCAATTCATATCTAGCCTGTGACTTTAGGTGATGAAAGGTATTTTCTATAGGATCCTGAATCAATTGTGTGTGCATGTTGCCACATTGAAATACCTGTGTCTGGGAAACAGCTGAACCCACAAGAATTTGTGAACTACAGACATGCAGAAAGAGGGTTACAGAAAACAGGAGGGGCAGAATTAGATTAGGGTATGGTAAGGAAAAGAAGAACATGCTTCAACCACAAGAAGCTTCCCCCAGAGCCCTTTCCACTCTTGGTCTCTTAGATAGATAGATGATTAAATAAATAAACAATCTCTTCTTCCTCTGCAAGTTCTGCTTGACAGCTTTGCAGACTGGGGATTGGGTTTGAACTCATGCAGATGTGTGCATCTGGCATATCACTTCTTCTATTTCCTTTGTTTTTAATATCTCTGACACCTTCAAACTGATACCCTTGAGACAGATCAAACTTTTCACGCTCTGTTTTGGCATTTATATCTTGCCTATTAATACTCTTCAATAATGGCACCGGCAAGTATATGAAAAAGTCTTTTTCCAAAATTTATTTAAATGCACATATGTAGGGAAAACATATGTAACAACACAAGCAAGTCCTGACAGTCATACAGATGGTCTAATCCAGCTTCCAACGCCATCTATATGAATGCTTTAACATTAAATTAGAACCATGGAAAACCAATCAAAATGCCAACAATTAAACATATGCATGCTTGGTTTAAGTGAATACTTACATACACTTCAGAATGTTGAGTGTCCCTCCCTTAGCCTGGACAACCTGTGGGTATTCGTACAGCCCAAATGACAGGTTTGGATATGCCATTGCTGCAGGCAGTTCACACTGTTCATTCTGTAGTCCTGCTCAATACACTGCCTAATCACTTTGGGTGCTGCAGAAGACTGTGATATGTTCCCCTTTAGGTCATACTTGTCTCCCACACAATGCAATTGCTCCTCAATATATGATTATATCATCCTCTCCCTGCCCAAGTACCTTCCCTCTCATACTCATGAAAATCCTGAATCTCATGACCTGGGAGAGGTTTACAACATATGACGTCCAAAGACCACATCCAAATGTCTAAGTGGAGCTGGTACCATCTAGCCAGCACCAACATGATCTCTTTTGGGATCTCATGCTCATAGAAATAGACTTCAGTAGAGAACAAGAATGGTGCTTTTAGGTCCACAGCAGCCATGCCAGAGGCACGTAGACATTGAGACCATTCTGGACAAAGCCTCACTAAAAACCCACCAGGATCATGAAGACCGTTGTCCAGCACAGGCTTTCTCCAGACTGAGCGAGGGTTATTGGTGGGATCTTAACCTTACCATCATGCTCCCTGCAAAGTTTGCACCTTTCCAACCCTGCCACATTTTGGTTTTGTCATTGTAACAATCAACTTTCTTAGGGCTAGACTAAGGGCTGGTTTTAGGACCAGGATTTATATTTATTCTTATTTTTATTCTTTCTTAATTGTTTTGACTTTTATTCTTGGTTTTATACTTACTTTTACTGCTAGAGAGCAGTTTGTGGTTTGTTTAGGGTACTGTATGAGGGTGCAAGAGCTGCTTGGAATAATGTCAATGGATCCTGCCAAAATAAGTGAGCCAAACACAGCGCAGTGTTGGTCTTGCCAGTCAGAAAGAGAGAGAGAGAGAAGTGCTTGGAAGAGACTGACGCTCCCCAAAGATATGTTTGTTTTTTGGGAGAATGAACTGGAACCAGGGTATGAACAAATGGTTTCTCTGTGTTGGGGAAGAGTTGAGTGTTCAAGAGTGAGAACTACCTGCATTTTACTTGTCAGGGTAGATAGCCTGTGGAGATAAGTTTGAGAGCTGATCAAGCATAAATACCATTTTCCTATAAGCTGACTTTGAGGGGATTTATTCCTCTTCACTGATTGTCTCTTCCCCCACTATTTCTATGCATCTTGAGAGGCTCAACAGCTTGTAGAAATGTTGAGACCTATGCCTTCTATGGAAAGCCCAAATTTATGTTGTGTTATGGTTCAAGTCACTGAAAAAGTGATAGATTGTCTTCACCCAACACCTACTGAACAGCCGTATGGTATGTACTTATGCCAGTCCAGTAGGAATTTGTCCATGTAACGCAAAAAAATTAGAGCACATTTAGCAATACTGGGACTTATCGCCAGAGGAACTGAGGGCTTTGGGGTAGGTGGCACTTAGGCACCTACTTTAGTGTGAACTTGGCAGTGCTGGCTTATGGTGGTACTCAATGATCTTAGAGTTCTTTTCTGACCTAAATGATTCTATGAACACTGAAAACTAAACTATCTTCTTAGCCCTGAGTAAACAGGAGAAAATTATATTGCTGAAGAAAATTGCTACCTTGAGTTTTGTTTGATTTTTATTATTTCACGCATACTTGAGGAAAGCAGACCTTGATTAGTCAGAATTGTTTTGCAAATGTCATTTGTCTTAAGTTCTCTGGAGTGAGTTCCTCTAAACAACACATGATGTTTCTTTCTTTACCTTTTAGAAGAGGGTGGTGCTCAAACAACTACAAAACGCCCTAAGTGAATGGAAACTTACACAGAGTTGCTTTTCTTTTTTTCATGTTTTGTTCAAACTTGGACTCTTCAAGGTTGTGGGTTTTTTATTCTTTTGTTTTGTTTTCAGTGTTTTTTTTCTTTTTTGTTGTTGTTATTGTCTTCGTTTTTTAATTATTTGTCATAAACCTTTCCATTTTTTTAAAAAATAGACTTCTGAAAATCATTTACACGTTTCACTGTGATGATTCCACAATCATAATCTTCCACTTTATTTATGTCACTTGAGTTTGATTAAAAGATTTTTTTGTTTGTTTTTGTATTCTGACTGAATCAGTGTGTCTTGGAAATAAGTCTCCTCTGTGGTTGTGAAATAACATTTTACCAGACATACTTATATCAGTGTTGTTGCTTCTGCCATTATCAAATTAGAATCATCCTGAAACTGAATCTAAAAGAGATGGGATGCAGCTAAACAAAGCTGTATAAAAATCTTGAATATTTGTAAAAGAGCTAGATGGAGCCTCCTGGTTATGTGTTTCAGCAGAACTCATAAATCAGCTCTCAAATAGTTTATTGCCTAAGGTAGGCTTGACTCAGTGCAGTTTAAAGATAATTTTTCTGTTGGTTTCCACCCTGTCCTTACCTGGAATAATTTTGGACTTAGAGACATTCTCTATGTAACGAAGCAGTTTCTTGTCATTCATTCCAAATCTGGCTCCCTCATCCTGTCTGACATATATACATATGCGTATGTATATATATACCATATATGTACTTATAAAAAGGGAATTCCAGCTTGAAATAATTAAGATGCTTAATATTTTTCTTACTTTATTTCTGTATGTTTCATATGCTTATGAGAACACTGACATTTCTATGTAATCTTTTTCACATAAAATCGAATTTTGATATCAGATACAATCCGGGAAATATAATTCTGAATCTCTCCTAGGTGGAGTTAATCCCAGGGTCAAGAGAAATGCTGTTAAACCCTCATCACTCATCTCTTATCTGTGGTTTTGGGTTTGTTAGTGGATTTGTTGGGGATTTTTGGGGGGTTTTGTTTGTTTGTTTGTTTGTTTGTTTGGGGGGGTTTTGTGGGGAAAAGAGAAGGATGGTGGAAAAGAATTCTCTGACTTCTGCTAATCCATTAAATTCTAGTAGGTTATTCTGTTCTTTGATTCTCATGAAAGTTTCAAATCTATATGTTAATCCTATTTTCAAGATGTTTTTACTGTGCATTTTTCTAACAATAGTGTGAATAATTTAACTAATAATTTATGATTAACTTCATCATAAATTACAGCATGAAGTTTGCAAAGAAAACCACTCATTTATACAAATAATAGGAGCTAGATTTTCATATAGCACTGATGATAATACCTATTCTTATTCTTGGGAATGTTCCAATCTCTGTTAGTTATTAAGACTTAACCAGCATTAATTAGCAGATCCTATAAATCTCAGCTGGAAGCATGATGCAGCTGCATCTAAAAGGTGGCTGCTGGAGTGCAGTGGGATAGAGGGAGACAAGGGAGGAAAAGCAGAAGGACACTTTGCTCCTAACCATTTACTTTCCGTCTGCTGTCTTCACTCTGCTAAAAATGACTGCCTGTGGTTTAAAAGTAATCATTTATCAGAGGAAGTAAAGTGAAGGGAAAAGAAAGAAAAACAGAAATGGAGGGTGGCCACTGACCAGCAATAAAACTGCCCGCTGTCATAAATATGGTGTGGGGAAAAGGAAGGTGCTGCTGGCTCCCGTGTTCCGCTCCACTAAAAATACTCCAGCAGGAGCAGGGAGTAGTTCTCAGAGAATTGAGCCTATTCAGATTCGAGGCATTTCCTTTTGATTCTCCCTCTCTGCGAATGGATCGAAGCTGGGACTGCCAGCCACTCTACCACTATTATTCACACTCACATATCAGGCAGCTCAGCTGAATCAGAAGTCCTGTTGATTTAGCAAAGTGCAAACACAACACGTGCTCTTGTCCATGGCACAAAGAAAGGACATTGAACCAAAGAAAATGGGCAAAAAGCAGAGGGAAAGAGAGAGAAAAAAGTACGTGATGCACATGCACGGCCCTCGGTGTGATGGCTAGCAAAGGTTGTACTGAGGAATGAAAGGGGGACAGGAGTGAACTGGAAAGGAGGAAGAAAATACAGCAGAGAAACAAGGGAAGCAGTGTATACTGAGAAGAGATTGGACATAGGGAATAAAGGAAAAAAATCTTAGACCTCCAAATTTAATATCGTTGTTCAGTAGTCTGGGAAGGAAAAATGAATATATTCTTTGATTTTCATGATAGAGAGGTTGAAAGGGACACTCGATCCAAGCATGGTTATTACACAAATTGTAAACACAACACCTTTGTTTTGAAAAATCTTCCTGCATTTAACACGTTAAAGATGAATTCTAGTCTTATGGCCACTTTCAGAAACTAAGTCCATTCTGTGGCTTTTTGTACCATTGTCACTTCACAGCTTGAATAGCCTTTTTCTATGATTCTTGTGTGACTGTCTTGTACTATCCAGTAATTACAGCATTTCTTTCTACTCTTTTCTGGAGGCCATTCTGCCCTTTTGAAAACCTTCCACATCTTCCACAATTGTCTTTCCTTTCACTGCAGTTTATTATAGCAGTGACTGTTTTGTGTTTGCTGCTGAATCCACACAGAATTTTAACAAACATCCCAGATGCTTCTTCTATTTGTCATCACATGAAGGTTCTCTAGGTGTTAGTCATATACATATTTACACATAAACTTTCATCAGGTTTTTTTTTGTGTCAGTGCATGGGAATGACTGGTCGTCTTCTCTGCACTGAGGCTCAAATGGTAGGAGAAATTTTATTTTATTTTATTTTATTTTATTTTATTTTATTTTATTTTATTTTATTTTATTTTATTTTATTTTATTACTAAAACCTCTTGTGAAAAACACTATAAATGTTTGCAGATTCTGTAGATCTTTGCTAAGCTGCCTTTTGATTTATAATTTCAAATAGAATTCAGAAATGAAAGAGTGCCTCTCCAATAAGAGACCCTACTGAAAGCGCATTGCCTTTTATATCCTTACTTGTCTCTTCCTTGGTCTCTCTCTGCTGTTTTATTCCCTTTTAAGTTGGTGGCCAGTATGGAAAATACTGAGATTCATTACTGCTTCTTAAGAAGGTAGGATTTAAAAAGAAAAAAAGTTTCCTGGTTGGCTGACAGTTGCAACCTCACAATGAAAGGAAGTTCTGAGACATTTTTAAAACAGAATTTATTTCATTACCTAATTTTTTTCAAGTCTTTTGTATTTTCATTAGATGTGGTGAAGTCTTTCAGCAGTTTTAGACAACTGAAAATTATACTTGGAAAGCAAAAAAACGCAATACGAATAAATCAACATTTCTACATCCTATAATGTACATTCTTCATTTAGTGAAGTGGAGTAGATGATTTATTCTAATATTCATTCACACACTCACTGGCCTCTGTAGATTTAAGACTGATTTCCAGTCATCACATCAAACCTGCCCCATCATTTTCCTGTAAATGATTTTAAGATTAACATTGTCCAAGACTATTCTGAAGAGAAGAAATATTTTAATCTTCAGAAATTTTGAATATAATAGTTTAAATGTATAAGGCAGAAGTAAAAAATGAATCTTCCTTTTATATATTTTATATTCCAAAGAGGATATACTCCCTCAGTAACATCAAAAAGAGTTTTTGACTACTTAAACCACTGTAGCTTTGTTATGCCACCAGAAGGGTTACAGTCTGCTTATTTTGAGTTTTAAGAAGTATTTCTTTAGGCAACTGTTTCTAACATTGGAAAAGAACATTTATTTTTCAGTGAAAAGTCTAAATTGGAAAAGCCCTCAAACCCTCTTTCATACTGCTCCCACAACATAATTTAGGCCCATGATCGAAGAAATCTCAGTGCCAAATTCTTCTTTCTCTTTGATGTTTTTCCTAGAGATTTTTAATATTTTATTCCAAATGTCTTTCTCTCCTCTTCTCCCTATCCTACAAAAATGATGCTCTAGAATAAAACTTCAGGGGTGTGATAATGAAAGTCGATGCTCCAGTCAGCTGCTGGTGAGCCACAGATCCCATCTGAACACTTATACAACACCCTTAAATACTTTTTTAACATTGTTATTGGAGTGAAGAACCTTTTTATATCACTTTCCTGTCTTTCCCTTTTAGCATTTTTAACATATGCATGTGATAAAACCTGCAAAGGGATAATCTTCCTTTCTCTCTAAAGGAGTTCCATAGAGCAAATGTGTCTTTCAAATCCTTATGTCTTGCTGCAGACAGGAATAGTTCCCATGAGAGAAAACCTCTTTTCCACTTGCTGCCTTCCTTAAAAAGACCAGCTTGCCACAATCTTCAGTAGCACAAGGAATCTCGGATAAAGTACTTGCATGAAAGGATGCAGATTTCCAATTTATAGACGTGATAACCAAAGAATAAGCAATCAGCAAGCTGAAGACAGTGGCAAATTACCATTCCACTTCTATTGTCTTTATTTTTTTCTCTGCAAAGATTAACTGGTGTCATAAAAATAAATCTTTTTTGATTGTTTTCAATTTTCTATATATGAGGTAGCTAACATCAATTGAAAGCAATATGATTATTTAATGATATTAATTTTAGAATGGATTGAATCCAGCAACCAAGAATGAAAGTTTTCTGGGCTGGCTGCAACCTAAGACATACCTAAGGCAGCAATGAAGAGCTGAAAGATTTTGAGTACTGTCCTTTTCTACCCTAAACTTTCTACAACCAGGTGTTTTTTCCACTAATTTGTTGTCCCTGGAAAACCAAAACCAAACAACCAAAACCACAAAACCACCAAACAAGCAAGAAAAGCAACACCCCCCTCCCCCAACAACCAAGAAAAGAATAGCTGTAGAAGCCTTCCTGTAAGTTTAATATTTCAGGCAGTTGTTAACAGTGCTATTAGGATTTGCAGAATTCATTCATCTGTTTGAAAAAATGTCTTACTTGTAATTTCTACTTCCCACAGTACCAGTGTAACTAGACAACTGTTGTTCTATTTTGTTGGTTTTGGTGGGGATTTTTGTTTGTTTTTTGGTGGTTTTTATTTTTGGTTTTTGTTTGTTTGTTTGTTTTAAGAAAACTGGGATTATTGGTTGGTGGGGTTTTTTTTCAGCTAAACTCAAGACAAGAATAAGCAACCATTTTCAGTACTGGATTCAGTATGAATAGAAAACGGAGTTACACTAATCCAGAAAAATGTACAGGGGCTTCTAGTCCAAGAATAAACTGCTCAGAAGCTGTATCAGCTGTGCCCTCGGTTCAGCAAGGAGTAATTAGTAGCTTCCTGAATATTCGAGCTTCCTTTGAAACATTGGTCATTAGGTATCACTGGAGGCAGTAAACCACCCCAGGTGGCCGTCAGCCTGCTCCACTGGGGAAACACAGAGGGTTTTGTGCTTTGGTCAGTTCACATTATTCAAGGCTAATTGGCTATTATGCCAGTTAAAGCTATTTTTAAGCTTGCTGTTTCACTGGACACTACTCAGATTTGGGATTTTCTGATTTAAATGTCAGAGACAGATAAAAAGATCTGGTTTTTTAATATCAATTTCAGACTGCGCTTTAGCTACTGCATGCTGTAGTCCCAATTATTGGTCCCCCTCTGAGAGATTCTTCCTTTCTCATAAGTTATTACCTCTTTGAACGATTCATTTCTTCAGTCTTCCAGTTAGACAAATATATTTGGTACAGCCAGAGAGGGACCAGTGGAAGGGCTGCACTGTTCCTGTTTAGCCTTAACAAAGTCCAGTCAGTGGAGGTCGGATTGAGGCATCTCTTACAAGAGAATGCAGATGAAAACCGTGAAGTTGAAACTATGAGTCAGTTTTCATCCAACCGGACTTTTAAGTGACTTCTACCCATTTCTGCCATGAATGGCTCGAAGCCAGGCACAAGGAATCTTACAGCAAATTACTTAACAAGATGTTTCATTTTTACAAGCATTTCTCCTTGAGATTGATTTCCTCAAGGTCCTTCCAAGACATGAAAGGCAATTGTCTCATTTCTTCCATCTCAGTTGCCCTCTTATTCTCCCGGTTCTGCTGTTATGAGACAAGAGGCAGCAAAGCATCTGTTTCTCTTGTCAGAAATGGTTCTGTTTAACTGGAAGGGTAGTTGGCAGTCTGTATCTAGAGAGCACCATGCCTACTCTTATTTGTGCGCAGGGAGCAGGATCTTGTCCTGCAAAGTGAAACAGAGCTTGCTCTCATGTAGAAGAATGTGTTGGATGACCTCCTTGCTATGAGCCATTTCTCACTTACTCAGAGTGCACAGTGCTCCCTGTGCTTATTACTTGTGTATAAATTCCAAGTGGGAGGTTTCTGCAGATAATCAAGATATGTTCTGGAGAGTGACAGTAAGATGGAGCAAAACTTAGACTTGTTTTATTTATCCAGAGTTCAGTAAATCAGCTGCCCAGACTCATAAGCTATGAATGACAGAATAAGAAAACATCTTTACTCACATAAACTAATGCAATATTGGTTAGGTTATCTGACTAACAAAGAAATCATGTCCAGTGTTGGGAGCAGCCTCAGCTGACACTGTAGGGAGGACTGCCCCTTTGCAGCGAGTTAGCAGAAGCAACACACACTGTAATCCTCCAACACCCATCTAGAGGTCTGTCCTTTCTCATTTCTCATTAGTCATTGTAATAGAATGTCTTTGCAGAGTAACACCACTAAAGAAAATGATTTCCACTTGGTGCCATTTTTTAGTATGTGAGGATGTAAAAAAAAAAAAAAAAAGAAATTTATGCAATTTTCTATCAAGAAAATCTGGACTGAATGGTGGTTATAAGGGTTGGCCCAACTTAGGTGGCCTGGAATACATCATTACATGTCTATATATCTAGATCTGACATTTTTGGGCTGTGAACATAAGTAGAGAATAAATTCTGTATACTCAGTCAAGCTGAAGAGTAGACTATAACCAAAGTAAGTTCTGGAGTTGGCATCTGCAGACAACAGGAATGGCCCTGAAGAGCTGTTGTACATTGACATCTCTGACAAAGTATGCTCAGCTAGGGAACTTGTCAAACAGAAGTAAAAGTTAGATACTTAGAGATTAAAATAGTGAATCAATTGCCTGAATAAAATGAGGCTGAGATCTGAACATCATTCCCTAAAAGGAAAAATGATAAACATTTAAGGGAAACCAACAAGGAAGGTAACTACAATCTCAAAATCAAATTAAATCAGGGGATGATAAAAGATGGACAACAAAAGAGACTTAGGATAGAGTTTTGGGATTTCATTCCTTTTTAATGCCATAATCCTTCAGAAGCATATTAGAGGAAGGGAAAATGGTTAGAACCTTGGCAACATTGATCTGAGAAGCCTTGCAGCTTGGAAGGAGTTATAAAATCAGAAATTAAGTAAATTTAAAGTAAGTAAAGTATGAGAAGTAAGATAATATTTTCATTCTACTTTCTGTAAGACTGTGATCTCTCTCTGCATTAAAAAAGTCCAGTATTTTGTGTTTTTCGTGAGCGAAAACCTGGATGAATAATTAGTTTCTGAAGAAGACTGGGGTGTATTATATCAGGACAGAACAAAAGACAAGACTTTGTTTATTTCTCTCAGCATTATGAACTACAACAACAGAGGTTACATTATTAAGACTGGGTTTTGTCAGTTCAATACCTGATCTGAGCATTATATTAATTTGATATTGATACAGTAAGTCCTGCAGAACAGTATCTGATCTTCAGCTTAAGAGCTTATGAAACATCTTCCAGTAAAGCTCTTTTTTCACACCCACAGACTTGGAAAGAATACAATTTAGACTCTAATTAAAATTATGTAAAGGTTGCACAATTTTCTGTCAGCAAGATCATTTGTTGAGTATTTTCCCCATACCTAGTGCTGTGTTCTTCAACTTTTTAGCCCTGCTTTTCCTCAGGGAAAGTACAACAATCTATCAGGAGCAAACAGCTTGTGTTTAAAGAATACTGAAATGTTTATCGGTCATTTTACAAAGGGCATAATCAATATTTATTCCAGTCACAATTAATAATCTGCAAACACAGGGCACATCATGTCCTTCTGAACCCACGTAGATTTTCCCTGTGCAGACAGAGTTTTATAAACTGTTACTTTACATAGCTAATTATAAAAGTAACAATTCAAGCCATGGGTATGATCTAGTGTCTTACTAAAACAAACCTTTACTTCAGCTAGGAAACAACAACAACAGTGAATATTTTCTGCAATAATTAACCAATTAAATAAATAAAATAAAAAAAAAACCAAACCAAACTCAACACTTTCAGTGAAAGGATCTTTGAAAGTTCGTGTTTGGATTTCAGGAAGAATAGAAAGTTTGTAAAAAAGGAAACATTTCACAAAAAAGCCTTTGACAACAGAATGTTATTGAGTTGTATTTCACTGACTTCAGAACATGAAATTCTATTCATAAAGCAGTTTACAGAACACATTTGGATCCCATCACTAATATTAAATTAATCATAAAATCAAATTATTTAGTCACAAAACAGTTTTGTCTTGGGTGAGGCAGATTGTGATTCTGATCTCATTTACAATGGTTTTACATCAGTGTAATTTGATTTCACTGAAGCTTATGCTGCATAAAAGTGAAGAGAACATGGCTCATGTTTTCTGAGTGGTCATAAATTGCACACAATTGCAAAAAGAGGAATTTCTGCACTGGGAAGAAATCCATGCAAACGTAGTTTGTTAAAATTTGACAGCCTTTTAGGAGTGTGCAATTTATATTTTTTTTATAAGCTTAGCTTCAACCAGAAAAGATGGTAGATTTCCAGGGCAAGTGACTACAAATCAGTGAGGAGATTCAGTTTTGTTAAGGAAGCTTAGGAGAAAATGGAAAAAAAATACCCTAGAGAATCTCTGAAAGAACATTTTAATTAGATAATGTTACTTTGAGATATTTGTATTTGTGCAGTCCATAACTACCAAGGTATTTATCAGTAGTCAGAACAGAAAAGCAAGGTGAAAGAGGATTCCCAGGGTGTTGCAGACCAACCTACTTGTTAGGACCAGTTAAAATCATGTTATTTGTATGAGACAGAAAAGAATGGTTATGCTGTCTGTGCTGAATTACTCCTCAAAGGTGTGGTCACTGTTTAGCTAGCTAAACATGGCTAGCCATGTTTTAGCCAATTTTTGGTTCTAGGGTTTGTTTTGTTGGTTTTGTTTTTTTTTGTTTTGTTTTGTTTTGTTGTTGTTGTTTTTTGTTTGGTTTTTTTTTTTTTTTTTTGGTTTTTTAAATTTCCAAGCAGAAGACATATAGAGTACTGCTGAGAAATCTCTTTTGCTGCTCTCATAGAAAAGCCTCCTAGCTACCAGAACACAAGTGACTGCCTTGGGTCCCTTGCAGTGAGAGTTGAGAGTTGCAGCATGCTGCAAATACATCCAAAAGAGCTCAGATTTGTTCTCACCTTTCTCATCTCTTGGAGAACAGGAATTTCCTCTTGGGTGCTTGTCAGCTAAGAAATATGCTTCTGCACGTAACCTCTCTGAATGATGCAACAGGGGTTTTAGACGTACCCCCTAATTTGTCATGCATATACACACTGTATTCAATGGGATCTGGGTTAAATTTTTGGGGGAAAAAAACAGAAGAAAAGAAGAAAGAAAAGAAGCAAAAAAAAAAGGGAGAAAAATTACTTTGGACAGAAGGAAAGAAATTCAATATTTTATTATTTTTTATCCAAGGGAACAAGAGCTGCTAAAAATGCAGTTAGCTTGGCTGAGGTTCTTCCTTCAGGAATACTCCATAGGTAGTTACTACCTCCACTCTAGCCCCATGTCCCATGTCCCTCCAGCCACCATAAAAGACACAGAGAAGAGAAGGCCTTCAGATTACTGCAGTTGCATGCACCTAACCATGATTACCTCCTTTCAAGTATCTCCAACTGATTGCATTAGGAAATTCTGCTCTTTACTCCCTCACCTTTCCAAACACCCACACACACATACACCCAAAGCATCAACTGCTCTATGGCACCCATGGACTGGCACATGGATGTGCCCTGTCCCTGCCAGCCCCTTATTCACCACGGCGAGTTTCTCACTGGGAAACAGCCTCAAATTCTCTCCTGGTTCTGCCCTGCAATATTCCATAATCAGATTCATCTCTCTGACAGGGGACAGACATAGATCCTCCAGCATTCCCAGTGTGCTCAGATGGCAGTGGTAAGGGCTAGAGAGCACCTTAGGCGGGCTCTTAGTCTGAGTGTGCCTCTGTGGAATTGTGAAAAGGTGTAGCTCCTGATGTTGTCTTGCACACACAAGTACTTCTGTGGTCCCTGGCAGGCTTATCCAGATGGCAACTATTTCCTGAATTGGCAATCGCCTTACGAATGTAATGTCAGACAGCACTAGAAAGTGTGGATTTTGATATAAGACTTTTCTGCCTAAATTTGAATTGATCGAGACTTAGAACACTGTCTGTTCAGTGGAAACATATGTGACTCAAATCAGCAATGAACAGGGCAAAGGAGAGTGTCCTTTTCTACCATGGAAGCAGAAAGTAAACAAAAAACACAGACATGACTTTCTGATGAAAAGTGAAAGGAATCTTTCAGTTTACGTCACATCCTTTTTTGATAGTCTAGAACAACACTTTCGTGAAAAAAGGGACTTTGCCAAGGGATTTAGGGCTCCAGCCTGACAGCATGTTAAAGTCCTCATTAACATAATTTTAAAATAATCAAGAATACTTTCTGGGGTTTCATGCTCACTGGTAATTTTTGTTGCCTTATCTGCATTTTTTTGGAAGTGGATGGAGTGTGTAAGAACTCTAAGAATATTTGAAAGGAATTGAGAGCATATTATTTTAAAATATAAGAGAAACAACAAAAAAAGTAAAACGTAGGTATCCTTAATGAAACAGGACAACTATTGCTGTAATATTCTACTCTATTTCAATAAGGGGAATAAGATGAGAGATTTTAGAAAAAAAATGGAATATTAAAGAAAACTTCTGAGGAGGAAAATAATTTCCAAGAGATACTCAGGAGGAGGAATAATCTACAAAACCAGAATGCAGAAAGATGCTTGGAGGATAACGGGTATCAAATCGTACCTGAGCCTGTTATGTGCTACAAAATAGCCCTGTCTTATGGCTTTGTACTTTCTAAATGCAGAGATAAGTGGCCGTAAAACAACAAAGTAAGGCTTTGGGGTGACCTAATTGCAGCCTTCCAGTACCAGAAAGGAGCGTCCATGATGGAGAGAGAGACTTTTTACGAGGACATGTAGTGACAGAACAAGAAGGAATGACTTTAAACTGAAAGTAAGTTTAGATTAGATTTNTTAGATTAGGTATTAGGAAGAAATTCTTTACTGTGAGGGTGGTAGGCACTGCCCAGAGGGGTTGTGGATGCCCCATCCCTGGAAGTGTTCAAGACCAGGTTGGATGAGGCTCTGACCAGCCTGGTCTGGTGGAAGACGTCCCTGCCCATGACAGGGGGATAGAACTAGATGATTTTTAAGGTCCCTCCCAGCCCACACCATTCTGTGGTTCTACGATGCTGTAATACTCTGTTGTCGCTTTGCAACAAGTATATAGAATCCTTGGTATTGTGTTTGCAGAGACTTGATAATGAATGGGAAAAAGAACATTGAGGAAAACACACAGAAAATCTTGAAGCAAACAGCTTAGCATAAAAAATTAAAAGAAACTGAGAAATAAAATAGTTTTGCAGTGAAATGTCTCAAGAGCAGGTGGTGGGTGTAAAAGGTGGTGGACTACAAATATTTGCTGGTTAAATTGAAAAGTAAATACTCTCATTGTACTGCATAAATATTTCAGGGAAAAAGCAAACAACTCCATGGAGTGACAAATATTCCAATTTATAAAGTAACATTTACCTTACAGATATCATAGAGTAAATATTTTTTGAGTGTAGATATTTGATGGAAAAATATCGTTCTGTATTCTGCATAGAACATTAGCTGGGAAAAAATTCATTAAATAAAAGCCAATTATTTTTCAGGTAGAACAGTCAGTATGACATTGCAAAAATCTCATTATAAACCCAACATATTATGGGGAATTTCCTGCACAGTCCACTTAAGAATATGTCTCTTTACCTGAATTCTGTTTTGATAGAAAAAAACCCCTAAGCAAAAAGTCCCAGCAACACATAATACTTAGACATAATAGTAATAATAATTGCATAATAAAATTAATTTTTTATTACATTTGTTATGTATAATTTAATTTATAAATGTGTTATGCATACTTACATATGTATATATAAATATCTAATTATTTAAAGTACATTATGTATAAATTTAATAAATTGTTTTATTAAATGCAATTAAAATAAATAATTAATTTTATTAATAACAATTACATAAATAATAGTCAATTCTAATATTAAAAAGAAATAAAATCACACTGTTAATTAATCAACAAACCCCTTACTTTTCTGAATCAAATTTGTAGGCTGAGAAAACACCAACAACAACTTAATTCATGAGATCTGAATTTTTCTGCAAGGGATTACCCTCCCCCTCACCTCCTGACAAAGTTAAACACAGTAACTCTAATATTGCCTCTTGATGAAGCATTCTTATTCCATCTCTAGTACCCACTAATATTGTAAATTCACTATTATTCTAATTATTGTAAACTAGAGCATCAAGATATCCCTCCAAAACACAACATCAACTAAAAGTAAGTGCTGTTCACTTAATTGCTGGGGTGGGATATCGCTCAGGAGAGGTCTTGCCAAGACCCTTGCCCAGACCATCCTTAACCAGAGTGGTGGCTCTGTCACGACCACCCAAGTTTTGGATATATTCAAGAAAGGAGACAACCTTACAGACTTTCTTTAAGTGAAGTAAAGCACCACTAAATGCCCTGTCATACGTTAATAATGGAAATGGATCGCTGTGCACAAACCAATATATCATTGCTGGTAATTCCACAATTGTGTCTTGCATGGACTTCAAGGCTAAGCACCAATCTAATCTCAAACAATGAGATTTCAGAACTAAGCCACAAGGTTGGACACTACTAGCTACAATTTAGTAGTCTTATAGTCTGAAAACTAATTTTCTGGGACACTTGGATCAGAGATTGAAGCCATCTTTTGTCAAAATATGTTTGCTTCACACACACTGCTTTCAGTATTGAAAACCCAGCTGAACACAAAAGATTCACTGAAGTGACTGAAAAAAGGGATTACTGAAGAAGGCAACACACCATAACACATCTGTACTACTAGCTTCTGCCAGCTCCCATCCCTCTTTCTACCAGCTTTTCTTTTAAGATCACTCCAGCATATGGCCTTGCGTTTTTAAAAAATGTATGTGACATTTTTCCATATAAAAAAAAAAACGTTGTTGGACCCTTTGGAAAGGAAAATGTTGTATAACTTACAATAACAATAATCAGTTATTCTCTTCTCTTCTTTACTAGGTGGAGGACAAGGCTTACCATATCCTAAAGAGCTTCTTTCCTAAGTTTTCTGCAGTAGCTATATTAGAGGCAAACAGTTTCATGCTGTGTTATTCATACTGCTTATTTTGCTTTCTAGACTGCCTCCACATTTCCAGCTAGTTCTTTCATTTTACCCAGAGGCAAAACTTTCAGATTCTTTCCTGAGTTTCTACTGTTCCAGCATCTCTCAAATTCTCTAAAGCATTCCTTCCTTATTAAGTATGCCTAATGCTAATTGAGTCCCTGAAAATGCAGTCACACTTATTTCCACTGGCATGTCGCTATTAGGGGATGCTACGTCTTGTTCAAGACCTACAGCAACTTGTACAGCTCTTTCTGCTGACTCCCCAGTCTGCTGTTTACAGGATGTAAGGCAGTGATTTCATAGTCACTGCCAATGTCTTTGCCAGGGCAATCAAATCAATGCCATTATATGTGGCTGTCTGTCACACCCACAGTCTCATGGTCCAGCATTCCTGTTCCAGTAGCCCATCATTTTGACTATGGCTCGTTCCATTCAAGAAAGAGCAGCTGTTTGACCCTATGCTTGGTTCAGCAAAAGCAACAAGGAGAAAAAGTGTCCCTAGAAGTAAAGAGTGATCTCTGAAAAGCAGAACATGAATACCTACCAGCCCCCCTGAAGTTGGACTCAACAAGGTATTTAAGACTGTGTTTTAGTGTGAAGCAAACCAGGCTTGGCAAGAGAGAGGGTCTTGGGGAATTATACTGGTGTTTTCCATCTCCAACATCTGTGATTCTATTATACTATGACTAATCTCACCTTGCTTTAATATTCTCTCCTGTGACCTGTTCCATGTACTTATTGCCCTTTCAGTAATGCAATTATCTAAGAATTGATGGCCATCTCATCCATACTAATACTGCAGTAGGATAAACTGCATTATTTCTGAATCAGCTGCAATAATGGATTGTGAAGTCTAGTGCTGAATATCTTCAGTCTACATAAGTTCTGCCTCTTAATTCCGTTAGCCTCATTTTCAATTAAATCAACAGTGTGTGAACAGGGGAGCCAGAGGATAGAAAGGGATGAAAATGGAGTAAAAGACAGAGATTAAAGGAATATAACTTTTTTTTTCTGAACCAGGTGAACATAGAATTAAAAGTGAAACAGGTAAGGGAGAAAAAATAAAATTAGGGTGAAAAAAAATCATCACTGAAGTAAGATATATTCAATGGATATTAGCAGTGGGATACAAAACTTTGGTTTTGATATCTTTAAATCTAGTCCATGATATGGATGTACTGACTAAAACCCATCTAGTTTTTCATTGTTACAGCCTGCAAGAAATTTGCTGGTGACTTTCCAGTTTTTGCTGGATGGATGTTATATACATATCACAAGCCCCACCATTATCATAATTGGTGGCCTTGTTGACAAGCTTCAAAGAGATGCCAAATCATGAATAGTTGTGGAGACTCAGCTGCCCGAAATGAAAATCCTTAATGCAATTTGTCATGTATAATTATGCTAGTGAGGTGCCAAGGAAGTGTTACTAATATCAAGTTAGATGCCAGCAAAAGCTAAAGACCTGGAAAACAGGGTCAGATCAGACAACCTCATAAATGCTGCACGGGAGGCAGATGGAGCCAAAAGTACAGTGGGATGAAGCAAGAGAGAACACTTTGAAGGAAACTTCTCAACCAGAAATATACACCTGCACTATTTTAGCTTTCTCTGCTGATAAAAGGTCCCACTGTAATCCTCTCATGTATCACAGGATGAAAAAAACCACTCACTGAGTGTGATTCAGATAAGTTTGAGGAGGCAAAAGAGAAAAATTTCAGGGTCTCAGAAGTCTCAGAAGGAGAAGGGAACAAAATCGTCCAAACACAAATGATGACAAATGACTGTACAATAGGCATGAACAATGTCAAAAAATGCTGATCAACACAGTACTATTAAACTCACCAAAAATATTACAAGAAGAAGTTAAGCACAGAAGAAATGGTGCGAGAAAGAGGATAAGGCCAGAGGTAGGGAAAATACAGGTTGGCATCATGGAAAAGGAAAGTGGCAAAGAGGGAAAATTTAACAGAAGGAAATGGAGAAATTATTTAGAATCAGTGGCTCAGTGTTTTCAGACTGTTGCCATGCACCTTTCCTGGCCAGACTGCGAAAGTAGTGCTTGCTGCTGCACCTCTTGTTGCTATGCTCTTTCTACTTCATTGTGAAAATATTATGGAAATCTCTCTTCCACTACTTCACAGGGATTGTACGCGCTCTCACCTGTGTTGCTTAATTGCTAAATGCTCTCAGAATGTTAATGGAAAAGTAATCTGTATAGGAGAGCCCATTTTGTAGATTAGATTTCTTAATGGACTTTCTGGAAGCACGAGACGTAATTAATCTCCACAGTAACGTACTGTCGCCTGCTGCCGTGGTTCCCCAAATGTCTTTTACCGAGACAGCACTTTTTGTTTTTACAGTGTTGTGTACATTTGCTCTATGAATAGTGTGGGGGCGATGGGGTTGTGAGATGTGTGACCCCTCGTACTGTTGCTTCTGGAGGAAGAAAGATCCACAATTCCACACAAAACACGCATACTTTCCTCCATAGATTACATCAGGTGTTCAGTAGCTCTGGTGACTCCAGAGATGAAAGAAAACATTCTTTGCCTTCCAGTGTGTGACAGTTCAGTCACTACTGCCACATAGTGCCTGAAGCTCTCACCAAAGAGAACCCAGAGATCCTTCGTTTGGCCCCCTTATGAAAAAGCAAAAACCCAATTTTGTGATCACCTGGTGCATTCAGTGAGGGCATACAAAAACCAGCCCGGTAGTTCAGGCTTAGTACAAGACGTAAGCTGGAAAACTTTTGTGTTACATAAATACTTGAAATTCCTTCAATAAGATAAAAAAATAATTCCATGATTCTTTCTGATGTTGTTCTGCTCTTTAGTTTATGAAATTGAATAATTCCTTCAGTGCTAGTAAAAGTGTGGCACTTGTGGAGTTGGAGGCATCTGGAAATTCTTGGAATTGACTGCATGTCACATGTTAGTGTATTAGTTCCACTCCTTTTAAACAGGAATCCTCTGGCAAATCTGTGTTTTTAGGTGGGAGAGAAGAAATGTGGAGCCAGATGGAGTTACAAATACTGAGCCAATGTTGTTCTGGGCTTGTGTGAAAAGCAAGGTGAACTTCTAAATTGCATTTTTTCATTACTATCCAGCTGAAGAGGACTTTTTTTTTTTTTAACTATTTAAAATAGAAACAAGTTTTCACAAATAGAGTTAAAAAACCCCAGAGAATAGAACGTCTCAAATGGAATATTGAATATCACACTTTCTAGTGTGTACTGCAATGGTAGTTAATGCTGAGAAATAAGCTGAGTCAAGAGGCCAAAATGAGTGTGCTGATTTAGGATAACAGCTAAACAGAAAAAACCCCTGCCCTTCTTAAATAGTTATGTTGTTTTCCTACAGCATAGGGATCCTGTAATGTTGCTGTCTCTGTGCATCTGCCACCACACATATCTGGATGTGTCCACCCCAAGTAGCTTTTGGAACACTGGCATATTGTGACATTTGTTGTTAAAAAGGTACAGGCCCTAGGGATGGATCATGAAGTGCTTGCAAATATCATAGCACTTATGAGATGGAGCAGAGGACAGGCCCACCCACTTCACATACAGGAGCAGCTGCAGCAGAAGTTCTTGGGCAGATGGAGAGAAGCAAATCTGCATATGAGCAAAGTCTGTGTCTTCCTATGGGGAACCCCATAAAAGTCTCCCTGGGACATACCAAAGTCAGTGAAGCATGAGGCTCATCCCCACATG
Source organism: Grallaria varia (assembly GCA_013396735.1). Classification (NCBI taxonomy): domain Eukaryota; kingdom Metazoa; phylum Chordata; class Aves; order Passeriformes; family Formicariidae; genus Grallaria; species Grallaria varia. The sequence goes on along the minus strand of VWZG01012499.1, from coordinate 210,748 downwards.
AAAAAGACTTTCTGTATTCCGTGGAAATGCTTGCTAAGGATCCAAGAATGGATCTTCAGAATGCATTATACTTTTGTCTCTGCTGGTGTTTAGATTTGAGACAAGAGTCTTGTCTAATGCCATTTCAACATTACTTGGTACATAATTAATAAATGACAGCCATTTGTAAAATGAGATTTTTCTTCTTAACGTTGCTGTAGAGGAAAAGTATTTTAAAATGGATTTATTTTTAGTTTTCAACTTAATTTTGTCTATTTGGAAAATCTGTGTTTGTTGCTATTGACAAGGGTAGACCTGCTGGTTATTAACATGAGCCTTTATTAACATGAGGCCACCAAATGATGAGCTGGTTTTCTTAAAGGAGAGGACAGGAAAGTTACTTGCCATTCTTGTAAAAAAGTGTTGTCTTCTGTAGTCTAAGGTAAACAAAGAGCAGTTTTCAGCAGAGATGCATTTAGAGACTTTTTTTCTTGTTCAAGAAAAGGGAGGGAGCCTGAGTGTGTGTGCTTTTTGGTGGAAAAATAACTAGTTCATATCTGCTCTACGGTAAATTACAGAGAGGGAAACTCCTTCAGGGGAGGTGAGTATATTTCAATCTTGTTTTCTTAGTCTTGTTTTCTCAGAGATCTTGGCAACTGATCAGTCGTTGTGAGAGATACTGAACAACTGACTTGTGTTAGGCAATGCTCCATCCCTTGCAGAAGAAGAGCTTGTGCGATGGAGATAAGAACTTCTCTGACAGCACTCCTTGCACTTGAGTTTGGCTTACGTGAAGGAAGCAAGCTTTTTTGCTCTTTAGAACAAAATGAATCTCATTAAATGGTCTCATGAAAACACCAAAACCTCTCCTCCAAGATCAAAATTTTTGCTAAAGTTCCCCTTGTGTTCTGTGTTTGTTTTCAATACACCTTTGCTCTCTGCAGCCTTTGGAAATAATGAGAAGCCTTTCACTGCCTTTTTTGTAAAAAACAACATACACAAATCTCACACCTATATCATCCCAAAATGGCATTAATATGCTGCATTTGAAATTTGCTTGTGTTCTGGTAACAGTGCCATTCATGAACACAGACATTCCATTTTGGGAACACACCATCATATATTGCTGGATTTATTTGGGATCCATTGCCAGACTCACTTTTTTCTAGTGTTGAGTGTACCTCAGTAGTGCTTTTCTTTTAGTGTGTTGTGGTTCAGGCCATTGGCCTGGTTGGATTTGATGATCTTAGAGGTCTTTTCCAGCCTTATTCTATGACATTCCAGCCTTATTCTTATTCTAGAGATTGATTCTATGACAAACGTTTCTTCCAGAGAAAGCGGCAGCTTGCACACTCTTGCAACAGTGGATGCTGTTTACCTATTCCAAACCTTGCTTAGAGTGCAAATATTTTAATTTGGCAGAGTAGTGAAACAAACCTAGAAATCAGGATAAAGACTGGATTTTAGCCCATTCTGCAGACTGCTTCACCATACAGACCTCAACTGGCATAACTGAGTAGTCCGAAGTTTGGAATGAACATCCAGGTATTATTTAGCCCAGCAAAAACACATACACATAACACTGTAGATGTAGAACATTTTCACCGCCCTGAGAGCAAAAAAAGCCTTGAGTATCTTGTGATATTTAAGGCTGGGGACAAAATAATTTCTCTTATCTTCTCTCAGCTTGTGCCTGGCTAAGTGTGATCCCAGATAGAGTACATGTCATCACTGTGTTTTTATTTCCTTGCTTACAACAGGGCTAATGTATACAGATCTTCAGCCACATTTTGTAAATGATTTTTCAGACCAAATTCACTGTGTAACTTTTAAGTACCTTTTCCCTGAGATTCTGAAATGACCGATCAGATGTGTAGCAAAATATTTACTCGTCCTCTATGTGTAGAATGACACTGCCCAGGGGAACTGGCAGGAGGCTTTTCAAAGTAGCTTGCTCGCAACACAAGCTGGTGCTGATGAATTAGCCTTCTGACAATGAATGTGGGATGACTTGGCTGTGAGTGATGGAGAACATGATTTTGAATGAAGCTGTTGAAACTCCCACTAGAGCTGAAATGCTCTTGTAGCGTGGAAGAGAAATGGGAACAGTTAAACCAGTGTTTCATTCTTAGACTTGAAGTCAATAATAATAATAGGAAAAAAATAAATAAAGAAGTCCGTTGGAAGACACCTTTCTTTCTGGTGATAGTTTGCTCTGAAGCAGCTTCCTGATAACTTCAGCAGAGGTTGTCAAAGGTGGAATTGTAGTATTGGCATTGAAGTACCCTACTCTTTATTGATATAAAATATAAGAGTGGTGTGAGTGCATGAAAAAAAGTGAAAGCAGCAGATGTCCCACAAAGTTTGCATACTTGACCATTTTAACTGACCTGCTAAGAGCTAGATTTTGAGAGGGCAGAACTTATCTTGAAAGATTTCTAGCCTTCTAAGAGTTAATTCTTCATAAGAAATCAGCATTTTCTTGACCAAAATTAGTCACTAGGTCAAACTAATTTTTACTGGAAGTAGGATAATGAAATCCCTTTATGGCATTCTGTTCTGTATGTCTCACTGTGTATCTCAGCAGAGATAAAGGTGCCAAATTTGGGGCTATGATAGATAATTAATCAGTATGGAAGGGAGAATGTACACTTATAGTTCAGGTGAATAAAACCCACATAAATTCCACAAGCTTTTGGGTTAGAACAATAAGTAATTAAGTAGGCAGGAAAAAGAGCACTTTTTAGGGTTAAAACATGGTTTTATGAAAGAAGTATTTTCTTAGAATTGAAACAGTGGAACTGTGGAAGGAAAGAGACCCAAAGATCCCAACTCAAACTCAGCTTAAGATTTAAGATAGTTTCTGGTCTTGTAAAGTTGAGACAAAAGCAAAAGCTGTGTAGAAAATAATTGTTTTGGGAATGCTAAAGAAGATCCAGCAGAGCTAGTAAGCTCCGTGTTCACTAGAGGGAAAAAATATTGCATTCCTTTTCCTTAGCAAGGAAAAAACCCAGTGAAATACATATATAAAAAAGAAATCAATTTCCATTTCCAGTGAGGCAGAGTCATTCTCCAAAAAGTGCCTAAAATACTCAAAGTAATAAAGCAGGTCGTGTCAGCGAGGCTACTTCCTTGTTTTGCTTGGAATGCTGTTTAGCATTTCAAATACATTATGGGAAAATATCTAACCTTTATGAGGTACGCAAGGATACTGAACTCTTTACAGGTAGTACTTTATCTGTGGAAAAGCATACCCAAGAGAAGAGTGGATATAGAGAAGTATACAAGTATTTGATTTTAAAAAAACCCTGTCCAGATCCCTTTGAAATGTAGGCTCTGATCAAAGCTACAAAATAAAATCCTGTAAAAAAGCAATTAAGAGATAGCACAAGGTGACAGGCATAGCCTGTTCTTCACCCCTATAACCAAACTACTGCTGGGTACGTGGTTATTTAAAGGCCACAGGATTATGACTACTGAGATGTTGCAGAAAGCTTTCTTAAAAGGATATCAGAAGGTCGGAGAGGTACTGCAAAAAACTCAGAACAGCGAGTATTTGATACTGTCACCTTAGGAAGCATCATTAAGAAAACTCTAAGGGTCCATCTTATATACCAGGAGTCAAGTAAGACTCAAACAAAAGAATCAAGGTTAATGATTATGAGTGAGAGAAAGCTGACTGAAGTGGACTAGGCCTAGACCTATGGATAGACATAGAAATTTCATAGGCTAGAGCTAGAGTACTCCTGTGTATTGAAAATTGCGGATAAATGATTGCAATTTCATAAATGCTATACACTGTTACAAGTACTTAAAACTGAGTTCCCATTTTAAGCTCCAAAATGCCAACTCAATTGTCTCCTAGGCTTTTTTCCCTCTTGTAAGACAATAATTAGAAACATCCTTTTGAGAATGTGTTTTCAGAGATATATCTTTCTTACTTTTCTTTTCTCTTCCCTTCTCCAGGAACAAATGAAAATAATTATTTTGAAGTACCGACTTGCAAGAGCAACTCTGCTCATCAGTCTAATTGCAAGCAGACACTGTCTTTCCATCAATAAATTCACAAGGGTTCATTAGCTTCTATAAGATGATGAAATGGATCAACTTGTTAACACTGGCATTGTTTTAAATGGCTACGTATGTGTTGAAATTTGCAGCATATCTGCACAACAGCAACAACAAATTAATCTGTTAAGGAAGTGTTTGGAAGACAATGAAATAGAGGGGAAACTAATGCAGATCCCAGACCAATATCTTGAGTGAAAGCTGAGAAGGAATTTAAACAAATGTGGCTGTGACTAGGAACCGGTTGAATTATCAGCACTCACCTGAAGGACAATACTTTGCTAAGCTGCAGTAAATGGTTTCAGACACAAAAAGGGATTATTTGATTTTTTGCAGTACCTGAAGAAAATGCATGTGTATGAACAAAAATAGAGAAACTGTGCCTTTAGTATTTTCAATATGATCACAAAAACAGCCTTGAAGATACAGCAAAATCTTGGCATTCATATTCTAGAGAAAAGTGTTTCAGCCCTAAGGGTAACTGTGGTTACCTAACAGGAAGGATGTGGTCATTATTTTGTTTTATCACCTTTCCTTTCTCTCTCTTTTGCAGGGATTTAAACACACTCTGGTCTTGCTGAATCCTTCAATCCATTTCCCTGGCTGTGGCAGGCTGCATACTCTGTGGATGTGATGAAGGGGTTTTATCATGGAGCTGGCTCTGCATGCAAAATAGGGATGCTAACTAGGGAAGGATAAGGAGAGAGGAAAAGCAAGTGCAATATTTGAAAAACAAATAGGAAACATCTCAGCTCTAATTCTCTTCTTTCTTACTTTGTCACTCCTAAGAGAACTTTAGTTACTTAACCAATGTTTTCAAATATTTTATTTTTTTGGTCTGAATCTCTAAGAAAGAAGAGTCAAGGTCATTGTTTCCAATTTATACCTTAAGACTCTTACTTTTTGCTGTAGATATGGGACGCTATTTTATTATTTATTTTGGAGGATAATCCCTGATCATTGTAAACTCAAAATACAATATACCTCACTTATGAGGTTAGTTTGGGGATTAAGTTTTCCCTGTTACACTGCTAAAACCCACATACTTGATTCTGCTGCTTAGTTCTATAACCTGGTTTGATTGATATTTTCAAATCAAGCAGGAAAAACTGTCATTCAGGTTTAAAATAAAATAAAATAAAAAAATAAAAAAAAAGACTTTTCTCTTTCTGATATTATCTCCCTGCAGCTCCTTCCTGGCTTCTGGTCTGTTTAGATCCTATCTACTCCAAGGCAGCTCAGCTAAAACTCACTTGGAAAATTTACCTTCAGAATGCAATCCTAGCCTCTCTAAGGGAGAGCTGGGTGCTCTGCGTTGACACCAAACTTGCCTCAATGTCAAGGAGCACGCATGAGTCCTGGACTACCGAAGCCCATGTGATGACTGAAGAAGCCTCCTGGGCTTTCTTGAGAGACTCCATCTGCAATTCACACCTTAAAGCCTCTGGTGCAACATCAGCAACTCGCACACTCAAGTAGTGGTGCACTGGCTTCTCACTGCATGTCACATGCAAGATGTAGCCGACAGCTTTCTGAAGCCCTGGATAGTGGCTGTCCAAAGTGACCAAGGCCCTCACCCCACTGCAAAACAAAAGGCTCTTGTCATGTCACGTGCATGCTCTGTGGTCAGTATGTTACTGTGTCCCAATGCACAGATGTTCCCACATTAAGAGAAAGGTAGAAAGGTCTTTCTGAGAAATTATCTTTACTCAGAGCACTAAGAGCCAAGTTCTGCTGGCTTTGCCTCTGGGCAGCAGCTCTTTACTCAAGTGATGAAATTACTGATGTTCTGTCACACTATATGGCACAAGTGAAGGCACAGGACTTCTGCTTTAAGTGGACAGCCCTCTACAGTATTTTCCATGGCAAAAGAACTGCTTGAAATAATCCTAACATACCTGCACCACTCCACAGGGCCAGGGCCTGCTCCAGCCATCATATGGATGGCATAGCTCTCTCTCAAAACTCTGAAGCTGCCTATGCTGTTATGGCATAAATGCCTGGTCTTTCTGGATAATCCATTTCTCCTATCTCACCTGTCATGCCAGAATACAAAGAACCTCTGAGGTATCCATTCTGTGAAAATAATAGGGAAGAGAAAAAGCTCATTTACCATGTATCTTAGATAGCTGGCCATTACCACTCTGACAACTATTCCCAGGTCTTTCTTGCAGTGTGTCATTGCATAATCACACAAGCCAAAAGGACTCACCAGCCTTTTCATGGTAAAACCAGTCCATGCTGTTGGAAGCATATCTACTTGTAGTGCAGGCAGCTTCTGCTCACCCTTATGAAACACTCAGCCCTGAGGACATTTGCTCTTACGAAAGATCCCACGTCTGGCTAGCCTGCCAGATGTGCCTCTAGCACAGGAACATCCATGGGCTGCCTCTCTTTGGGCTATGCCTTTTGATAACATTAAGTTTAAATTTGTGGCATTTAGGGCATTAGTCTACAAAACACACAAGACCTTCAACCTCTTTCTGACTTTGTCTCCTAGGGTACTATTGCGAGGGAAACTCATGGGCACCACGAACTGACCAATGTGATCAAGGTAATGCCGTTTATTGTTGTGAAAACACCCCTTAAATAGCCCAGATAGCTTACACACTGCACACACACTGCAAACCACCCTCTGACTGGTTAATGTGAATAACACACAACTCTATTGGTGTAAAATAAAGTCCTTGTGGTCTCTCTCCGTGGCTGTTGTTTTTCAGTCTTCTGCTGCAGCTTCTCTAAGTTTACATTCTTCTCCCTGTTGGTCTCCACAGAGGCTTCTTAAAAGTGGCTTCTCACTGCAGTCTTAAAGGCCTCGCAGCATAACTGCATCTAAAGCACTGAGGTCACTCAGATGTCCATTTTCTGCAAGAAATTTCCCAACAGGGTACAGCACAGATGCAACACAAAACCCCTGCCTGATGCGCTTTATCATATGTTTATGTCCTTTCTCTGTATATGACGTGTTGCTCCCAGTTTAAAAAAAAAAAAAAAAAAAAAAAAAAAGGCACCAAATGATTGAGAATAAGCTTTTGTGGCCCTCTAAAGCCTCATCCTTTGTATTTCAAAACCACAGGTTCCTTAAAGACACCACCACTTAATTCTCTGGAATTAATTAATATTGGTGCTCCCAGCTTCTGTTACATCAAGCTTTTTCTTCCTTTAGCAAAACTAATTGCAGTTCCCATCCCAGCTACCAATATCACAATCTATCATTGCAGCTTAAAGAAACCACGCTGCAATTCATGGAGTATGGACCTGGGTGAATTACAACACTCTGAGGAGTTCCATAAAAATGTTCCAAGTGATATGACAAAATACCTGTTGATTTCAATGTAATTGCCTCCCCTGCCTCCCTCCAGCCACAAAGCTACTCTGCAGACACTCGCTTCAACTCCCAGTGCACCTTTGTGTGTCTGTGGATTTTCCAATCTGTGCCTAGGATTGGAAAGACGAGAAATTTTTATTGTTGTCGCTGTGGCTGGTAGACACATGAGTTTTGGCCAAGGAAGAGTACAAATGGATCTTTCACTGAAAAAAATCTCGCACTCAGGACAGTCTGTATCAGTTCGGATGCTAGCAGGGGGTTGGAGTTGTGGAGGGCCCTAAGGTTATTGTGAGTTATTACTCTCGTGTCAGGCTCACGCCAAAGACAATGCCCTTGGTCTCAGCTGTCTCCAGACAGAGAAGAGAAAATAAGGCCAGAGGCACCAGCAGTGACTGTCAGTGGAGAAAGAGAGCATTGACAGATAAGGGCTGTTCTTCTTGGCCTTCCAGAGAGAATGGGCACCCAAGATGTCCTTCACAACTGGGGTTATTTCAGTGAGGACTCTGCGCAGGAGAAAAGCAAAGAGCAGTGATCAGGTGTCCTTGGACATCCACATGGATCTCAGAGCCAGTCTCAGGGGAAAAATACATGGATCATACAGAAGAGAAATCAGAATTATTAGTTTGACCCTGGCATGCAGTTCTTAATCCCTAGCTCAGCTGTTGCAACATCCTTGGGAAGACATAATATGAAATCCAACTCTAGTGATGTAGAAAACTGTCACTGAACAATGTCAAACACCAAATCTTTAATGAGGTTGTTCTTGTGTTTTATGGAATGCAGAGCAGTAACCTACTTTCTGCTCTGATTAAGGATAGGAAGTGACTAATTTTCAGTGTTGCAACATTTATCAAAAATAATAAAAAATAAGAAAAATCCCCTAGAAGATAAATGTGGAAAATTAAAGAAGTCTGGATGAATAAACTTATCTCCAATTAACTTAAGCTGTGCAAATCCTTTAGATGAGACTTTGAAATGTTTTTGAGACACTATTTGATGAAGTCTAGTAACAGCATCAGATTTTTCTGAACAACCTGATTTTCATGTTCCAGAGGTGTCAGCATAAGCATGGATGCACTAATCATTCTGGTATAATTAACTGCCTGGTGAAATGTCTCATTAGCGTGGGGAGATACTGATGAATAATTTGTTGTATTCTAATTATTCTTTTCTCGCCCCCCTCCCCCTTTTTAAAAAAAATTCGTAATTATAAGCATTTAGGAAATAACTTGCATGGTGTTGAAAGTCTTCCTCGTCATTTAGATCCTTCCAACTTTGCTGAAGAGCAGTTTATGCTAAGTGCTGAGAATTAAACTGTGGAATTAGCTCTTCTGTAATTGTGCAGCAGTGCACATGGTGCACATTGGCCTGCATTTGATCTGGAAAGCTCCTGTTTGAGAAAGTTCCATATTGTACTTTACTGCCCCAAGGATGAAAGCAGTGAGATACAGAATTAGGCTGTGCACAGACTCTGCTGTGTCTGAGACATCAACAGTGTGCTAAATTCCTGCTGAACAATTTAAAGACAGCATGCAATATCATCCCTGTTTGCATTCAGCATGTTGTGGCAACCCATGCAGTGACAGGAGGAAGGCAATTTCTGTAATGTATTCATGACTCTTTAGAGAGCAAGCACAGCCATGCTATTAAAAGAAAAAAGCAGGACCTAGGTGGGCTTCCTTCTGAAGCTGAGCCACACTGGTTTAGTGTGACTTCAGTCTCTGTATTTAACTTTAACCCACTGTGTCTCATTTTCCCATAATGAAATTGGAATAACAGCACTGCCCTACTTCATAAGGAGCTTTTGAGGCTTATTTTGTTAGTGAAGTTTATTGAACTGGCAAATGGACAGAAAAATAAAATGTCACAATGATATGACATTTTTCTCCACACTCCCCTTCAAATACTCTATATCTCAAAAATCACCCGCGTTAATGGCTGCAATGTCAAATGGTGTTCCTGGCTGGGTTTTTACATTTTTCAGTGTTTTTTAATGAAGGTGGACCAGAATTGCATAAGTGAAATACCCAAAATAAATAAATAGGAATTGATGCAGTGAACTTTATCCATCTTTCTCTCTTGTACTATTGTTTATTTTATATTAAAGCACTCCTGTTTCTGGCAGGGACTGTGATTGTTTGCACAGCATCTAACCATATGGTGAGTTTCAAATGTAAACAATAAACTTCTGGAAAAGTTTGCATTGAATATTTTTCATCCCACAAACGTTCCCACTCAAGGAAATACCCCCACTAGGGCAAAATTTAAAAGGGTGCTGCTCCCATTAAGGATAAATTTAAATGTAGACTTAAGAATTTTCCTAAAAGGACACTTAGATTCTCTTTAAACTTTTTTTTTGTCTTTCTCCAAGAAGGAAAAATTTTGACGTTCAGGAGTGCACAGACTTGTTTGTGTCAGGTATGACCACTAGCAGAGGTGGGTGCAGTTCCTGGCTGTGAAACCCTCCAGCAGTATTTCAGGCAGTGCACACTGTCAAACAGAACCTGTGTCCTTAGTAGTGAAACTTGTCTTTAAATGCAAGCTGTCGTACTTCTACAAACAACTGTTTGATATAATATGAATTTTGTCATGTGAAAGGCAGTTAAGATAATCTTTCCGTGTACCTACTGGTCTTAACTAATCGAGTAACTGATTCTTCCTATACTTGGGAATGCTTAGGATGTTACTGTCATAAATAAACAGGCAATAAGCACTTTCTAGAAGCATCCTCATGACTGAAGTATGAGGCTTTGCTAATATACTTGAGAATAAATACCATCCTGGCTATCATTACTGCAATAATCTGTTTGCTCTGAGAATTCCATGATGTCTTTATTTATAGTTTCAACATAAAAGTGTCTCTTCAGGTGATAGGATAACCTTAAGAGTATAATAGCTGGGAAACAAGTAGCTGAAGCCTATTGGAGACTTTGAATTCTGCCATGTATCTGACTATTTGATGCACATCCATACAGATGGAATTAAATTTATTTTTTCATTCTCTGCTGTGTTTTGATTTGCAGGTTGGAATTGTTTGTCATAACAATCCTGCCTATGTAGTTTATATCACCTATAGTCATTTCCCAGTTGGTTGCTGTGGAAACAAATGTCATTTCAAAACCAAAGGACTGCATTCCAGGTACAACAGTTGCAACACATGTGATCCCTTGAGAAAGGCAATGCACTGCGGGACGGTTTTCTCTGGCAGATGACTGATGTCTGGTCTCTGTAGTTCGGCCCATTTATGTCCAGCACAGCACTAATGACTGAGAAAAAAGATTAATTTAAAACGCTTTTATGTACTTTTTCTTTCTTTTTTTTTTTTATTTTATTTTATTTTTGCTATTGTTTTTTTCCTGTGGACAGATATTGTTAGCTGAAAGTGTCCTTCAACTCTTTCCTGTCAGCTCACAACCCTTGGGAGCTGATCTGACAAAGAAGAGAGAACTGTCTTTGGCATTACCTCAGTCCTGCTCCCCAGGGAGATTTATCTGCATAGCAGGGATGATCAAGGAGTCAGTTTGACTAGTTTCATCGTGCTGCAGGAGAGGTTCAAAGAAAACACAGGAAAACACAGGCAGAACTCACTTCTGTTTTTCTGAGATGAAAACCTGTTGTTTGGTTCTGCTGGATACTACTCAAAGGGTGATGGAGTAATTGGCTTCGCCCATGGAAATGGATGAACAGAAATTGCTATTAATTCAAATAGCATAACAGGTTTATCACGTAGCTTTAGGTAGAAAGATAGAAACATTTGAAGAAAGGCTATTCTTTCCTTCTGTTACAAGCTTAGAATTAAAAGTACTGAATTTTCATTTCAAAGTAATGATTCTTTCAAAATACAGGTAGAAATGATAAAAGGACATTCTGCCAGAAAAAAATAAACCACAAACAATAACAAAGAACCAAACACCCACCCCTACCCCAAAAAAGCACAATAAATGTTTTGCTTGGGATTGGCAGATACATTTCACGTTGACTTGAAATAATGTAATTTGACAGGTTTGTTTCTGCCCATAAACTGGGGGGAAAAAAGGTGCCTTAAAGGAAAGCTTTGGTTCTGCTTCCTTCTTGGCTTTACCAGAACCTGTGGTAGAGTAATACCTTAAACATCTTTGTCAATGTTGCACAAATAAATCCTTCAAGCTGCAAATTTGCTTTTTCGTTGCCTCCATTCCTTGCAGTGAACCTCCTTCCCTGCCTTTTCAGTCCTCTGTTCCATAACGCTTAGATCCTATACCATTAATAATGTATTGCATTCCTGATTGACTTCATAACTGTTTTTTTGTTTCAGGGTTTCCATGGAGTATAAAATGCACCTTGCCAACTGCCAGCCGGTCCTGGTCCACCTAAGCAGTGTGCAGTATGTTGGTCTCTTTGCTTCTTACATGGCCCTAGAGATGAAGCCTGATTAATTTTTTCAAAACACCAGAAATTATATGGTTATAAATAATTATGCAAATTTTATAACCACATTTTACTTAAGAGTTTAAGTTCATTGAAATAAAGATAACCTTGATTACAACGAAGTTTCACACTATGAGGTGTCAATCAGTCATTAGGGCTTTAGATTAAATGTAAGATTTAAAGGTATGATGACATAGAAGAAATATTTCTATTTTCCGTTAAGTAAACTACAAAACTAATTACATACTGTGCATATATAATGATCTTTCAGAATTCTCCATGCTAGTGCTTTTATTTTTCTTTTTTTAAACCAAAAAAAAACAGAAGGGAAAAGAAGACCTTATATGACTAGTAAGATTTGCATTAGTAGTGCTGACCTCAACAAAGAGGTCTGAATACTGAAGATGGATCTCAGGAGTGAAAATGGATCTAATGAAAACCTCTTATCCACCAGCCCTCATGGACTGTGTGTGCGCAGCAGAAGGATTTAACATGTAATGCAGAGTGGGTGTGACTTTTAAAGTCTGGAAAAGGACACTTAGAGGAATTTGTCTAGCACTGCTACGTGCAGTTCTTTACATGAAAAGCATTATACTCTCAAATTCTGGCCCTATAGATGAGTTAAGAAAGAGGAAGAACCATGTCTGTTTCTTTACCGAACAGTAAATTTCTTTAAGATGAACTCTACCTTTAAATTTGTCTTTGTCATGAATTTTTTTCACAAAATGTTTCTGAACCCCCCAGGAAGATTAATAAGTGAAGGAAACCATGCTAGCTCTCTCCGAGAATGACATCTCTCCAGTATTTGCTTGGTTGCCTCTTCTCCCCAGTCACCTGTGTTTGCTAGTCTGAATAGTTGCGTTGTTCCTAATGACTTTATTTGGTGTTCCAGACTGATGTTGCATCAAATTATGTGCTTGTTTGTTTCTTTGTTTGTTTGTTTTCCACAGAGTTCTCTTGTAAATTAGCAACGGTTAATGGGGAGTTAAGCCACTCTCAAACCTGACTGTCAAATCACCCAGCAGGAAAAAAAAAGACCTTTGCTGCCAATTGACTGTTACATAAACATACCCTGGGGATCGCCAAGAATGGCACATGAGGAGTGGTGGCCATGGAGGAAAGAACTTATTAAAATTATTTCATAACTACCAAAGCCCAAATCAGAGCCTTTTCTCACCCTTTCGAAAGTAATTGCCTCCCTTCGATGCACTGGGTCCTGCTGTCTGATTAGTTACTGGAATTTAGAAGTAAATATATCATCTTTTTGGTCAATAATCTGCTGTGGTACTCCCAGAGGAATCACTAATGTTGGAAGTAAGGAGAAAAAGTGAAGTTATACACAACTGTCTGGCAACTTTTGTCTTAAATTTTCTCACTTGAATTACTGTGACCTGGATCAGGTACAGAATCAGCTGGAAATGAATGAGCTACAGATTTGTCTGAACCATTGTTCAAAGCTGTAAGAGATGATCTCCATTCTTTAATGTTCACAGAAGTTTACCTGTCTTTTAATACCTCAGTTTCTCTTGCATTTGTTGTCAGAGAGCCCAAAACATGATAAAACACTGTTCAGTCAGTGCTGCTAGACCTATTTAGAACAGAAAACACTAGAAATCTCACCTCAAATATTCTCTAATCAAGAAATCCAGATATGCTTTCAGTTCAACATATAAAATATACATTGGCTGTTGTGGAAGATGAACACTGATAGTGTCATGCATTTTCTAAGCCTCATTTTGCAAATGGCAGAATTTGAGAGGGTTTGCATAATCGTGTCAACTCCTCAGCCTTGAAGCAAACTGAAAATCTATATCCATTTGAAGATTCAGCTATTGCTGAGTTAATATCCTACCTCACATCCGGGAAAAGAAATAAGGATTTTTTGTTAAGAACTAATGTTTTTTAGGATGTGTGCCAGCTTCACTCAAATATCTTTCTCAGCTACTGTCAGCAAAATCAGATGGTGAAGGGAAAACTGTCCTTTTACTTTCCGATTATGTGTAAACTATGACATATAGATTTTCTGCAACACCTTCTGCGTCACTGTTTCAGCTTGCTTATACATGTGGTTTAAAGTAATTTAAGATACTCACTATATACAGTGAACATCTAATGTCTGTAAAGATCAGTGTTTGAAAACAATGTCTTGAGTCCTGGTTTGAAATTTCTAGAGGAGAGTTTGGAAGGAATATCTTCCATATCTTGAGTTTAAAAAAAAACTTAAAAAGTTAAACAGAGTCACGCAAAATGTAGGATGGGTTACTTCAGATTTGGCAGCTTATGCATCACTGAGAAGCATCTTTGTAAAGTAATGAACCATAGACATCACAAACTTAACATCTCTCCCGCTGTGATTTCATCTATTGCTCAGTCAAGAAAGGTTAAGTATCAGAGGTGTTTTGTACAAGTCCAGGTCATTGACTTGAACATTATAGCTGTAATTTTATTAATGGAATAGTTTACAAAGAATGGCATAACAACATGAACAAACTCAAGAGCATTAACTAAGCAGTCCAGCAATTTTTTTTGGGGGGAAAGATGATGTCATTGATCAAAATTAACAGTTTATAATTCTGATAAAACCTCAAACCTTTACTAAAACACATTGTGAATCAGTTGACTATTTAATGGCACCTGGAAAATAACTGAGCTTACTTCAGTCTAGTTTTCAGTGTTTATATCTCATAAAAATGTACACCAGATAAAGTTACAGTTTTATGCTCTTCACCCTTGATGGCTGGAGAACAATTAAATCTAGCTAGCTTCAATTAATTAAAAAGAAAAAAAATCAGCTGCAATTCTTACAGAATTGTAAATTTTTATTCGGGTCTTTGTCCAAATTCTTGTTGAGGGTCCTTTTTGTTCTTGTTTCATGATTAGTTGGAGGATAGATTATTTAACTTCTGTCTACATCTAGGGTGACGTTATAATTTATAGGAATGCCAATGCAGTGAAATAACCCAAACACAAATGAACGTACTGACAATTCCTTATGTAATTACTTCAGAGCTGTCACTTTTCTGTGTGTGTTTAGTGCATTAGTGCATAACAAATATGAAACACACTGGTAATCAATATTCCTTGTCAAGTACAACTTATATTGCCATGGACTTATTAGCATGTTATTTCTTCTCATTTTTCTTTTCTATATATTTAATTAAGTGCATTTCATTACCATTCTTTACATGTAACACTGCACCTTAGGTTGAATCCTTAGTAAATTCTGGGCAGACTCCATTCTTTTGCAACCTATTTCTAAAAAGCTGGGTAGGAAGTTATATAATTTACAGCAAACTGGGGGAACAGAATTCTTTCTGAGATTCTTCTTGTTAATGCAACATGGACACAGGCTATGCTGGATTGCTTCATTTCTTGTGTGGCCAAAGTATATAAGAGGAAAAGAGCAATGGCTGTATTTACTGAGGTGCTGCACTGAGTCATTGAAAGTACAATTCTGTGTTGAACACCTTCATCAAAGTAAGGCAGTGTCTTATCAGCCTGTCTAAACTTATCTTTGTGATAGCTGGCTGTTCAGGACAGCGCATTTTCTGTCTATGAATCTGGAGAAAGTGATTTGTTTCATTAAGCTTTCAAACCCATTCCATTCAGAAAGAGATGTAGATTAGAGATCTACCACAAGGCCATAATCCATGTCATCTCCTCAAAATTGCCTCTCTTTTAGCTGCTGCTCAGTCTTTATTTTTATCAGAGCAATGCCTACAATGTTTGAGAGCTTGAGATCCCCAGTTCACTCCAACATTCATTCTTGCTACCTGCATATTAGTCTGTTCCCAGGACCTTCTTGGAGTGAATTGAGTTCTCTACGATGAAATTGAAGGGATTATTTTTGCCTGGTCCTGCTTTCAAAGCTCGAAGGAGATAAATCTACATAAAATCTAACTGTTTATCCTGCCTAGTGCTCAAACACTGTCCCAACAGTTATGGAACCATTAAATTGCCTTATATGGCCTTTCTACCATTCCCACTCCTGTGCAGCACATGCCCTTGATGTCACACTGTGAAGCACCACTTTGGCAGACTGCAGCATGACCCTGAAGTTACTTCAGGCATTTTCATCTTCAAATGTCCCAAAAATGATGACGATATCTCAGAGTTACAGAACTTCTCCATATGATGAGGGCAAGCCCAAGACGAGGTATCATGTTAAATAAATAGAGTCAGCTCCAGGGAGAGCTACCAGTGAAAGAGCAGATGTGGATCACTCTGAGCAACACAGCCTGTGACACAGGCTTTGGGTTAGAGCTCACTACCTACTCAGCCAAACCTTCATTTCCAGAAACCAGTGGTGGTCCTTTCACAGATTAGGTCCAGGCTTCTCATGACAGTCATGCCAATGTAGGGTTCCAAGACGTGGATTAAAATCTGACCCCTAGGTTTACACTAAAAAGCAAGAAAGAAGTTGCAGATGCTCCAACAGGCATAGGAGGTACTTGATGTAACAGTCAGCTGAATCTCAACTCACTCACTGCCCCAACTCTCTGACACTTAATATATTATTATTTTTGTTGTTGTTGTTGATGATGAGGTTATTACTATTGTCATTATTGTTTGAAAAGAACTTGTTTTTAAATTTCATTTTGAATTAATTTTTATATCAAGTGTGGAAGAGTACTGAACTAAAACTGTACAAAATTAAGAAACTGAAAGAACATCTGCTCTGCTTCAATCATCTGAAACAGCAGCCATATTCACCCAGAAGTTTTATTCCTAATGAGGGAGTTTCCAACAGACAGGCCACCTCATAGAAAAATCTAAGTGAGAAACAAAGTATGAATGCCTCTGAAGGCTAGAATTTAATATTACTGAGAGATCCAGAATCGTATCACTGCCACCCTTTGACTTCATATCCTAATTTGTGAAATGAGCTATTATTTCTGGCGCTTGCAGATGAATTAGCACTGTTACCATCAGATCCTATGCTACCGTCATAGAGCAGTTAAGAAAAGTGCGTAGACAACAAATAAAGAAAGCCTGTGGATTACTGAGTGGAATGGCTGAAATTCAGTAAACATGGTCTGCTTTACTGTATGAAGCAAACAAAACAAGCACTGCACTCAAGACTTCAATAATCCACACATTCAAAGGTATTTTGCCGGGAAACCAACAGCAAAAAACATACAAAAAGCAACAATTCAAGTAGAAACTCCTTTCAAAACTTCTCTTTTTGGCCTCTGCACCTAGGTTCCATTTCTCTTTCTTTTTTTTTTTTTTTCCTGGTGTGTTTTCTTTCTTGCAGTCTATGGGGCATCACACTGTGAACAGGGACATAGCAGGCAGAAAGGTCTAGGGAGGTCTAGGGAGTGCATTCCTCATCAAAGCAAAAATGGGCTAGAGGAGGATTACAAATATTTTCAAGATCTTGAGGATCCGAGTTGGGAAAAGTGGAAAGGATCAGGGTAGATACAGTAGGAACACCAGAGGCTCATGAAGTGCTGCCAGAGAAATAACAAGCGAACACTGATCTCTGGAGAAATCATCTCCCGCAGATGGTGGTGAGCTCCAGCACCAGCACAAGCAATTATCACACAGGAGAGAGCTCAGCAGCTGGTGAAAAGAGGACCATGGTGCAGGTGCTGGGTGACCGGCTGCAGACACGAATTTTGTATAGGCTGGATAACACAACTCTAAAGCCAGTGTTCAGTGCAGGCTGCTACTGCAGAGAGCTGAGTTTTTCTCCTGCTTTCAGCTCCGAGTTGGCCTTCAGTTGCTACCCTAGGTTGAATAATAATGATGTTATTCTTCTGTTTATGATTTACTATTCACTTGAAAGGTTGTAATCCTAAAATGAAGCTTTTCTGAAGAGCTTAAGACCTTTTCTACATCATATTAAAATCCTGCTCCGGTTTTTCCTCTACAGAAACTGCTGAATCTTTAAAAATTCATTATTGTCAGTGCTTTAAAGAGGTACATGTTTCTATAGAGAAAACATTTGTGAAATATTTACATATAAAGATGGCCAGAATCAGAAAAGTTTTTAGTTTGGGTATGTGAACTTTCCATGGAAAATACTGAGATAAGTTGTAAATTCCACAAGCTTTGCAATATATTTGGAGTCTGTTTCCTCTGATTTTCTGTTCTGTGTTTCTTGAAAAGCTTGTGATCATCACATATTAGTCTTGTACATTATTTTTTAACTTTCTGAAATTTTCTAAACATGAAGCCATGAACTAATTTTTTTTAATATAGAGGAATTGCTAATTTCTATTTTTGTTGCATGATTAAATAAAGCTGTTGTTTATATACATAAAGTCATATTTCACTTTATTCAGTTGAAAAATTGCAAGCTCAGTCAAACATATCTGAAAAAAATACATTTTTCCTGAAAAATATTGTCTGCTTCTACAGACAAGTAATTTTGTTTCTCAAGAAAAAGGAGTGGTGAAAAAATAGTAATGAAGTGGGGAAGAAGCAGATTATGACAACAAAAGTAAGATACTTAATCTGAAAAAGGAAAATGTACCAGTTTCCAAGTGTTTCTGTTGCGAATTGCACAAAACCTTCACTGAAGATGAATAAAGTTGAAATATGATTTCATTATATGGGAAACTGATGATCACTGCACACGTGTCAAGATATATCTTCAAATTCCATTTTGACCATATTGCTGGGTTTTGCTTTCCCACTAGCTTTTTGCTGTACTTTAAATGAAATTTATAAAAAGGTCAGCATAATGGCACAGGGTAATTTATTTATGTGTTATATCCTTACACAGAAGCACTCTAACTGCGAGTTCACTTTTGTCAAAGGGCAAGCTGAGGGCAAGCAGGGCTGAAGCAGAATGAAAAGCTGTGTGTGCCAAGGGTACAGAAGTGTGCCCTGTGGCACATGGGATCCCATATGAGCACCGACGTGTGCAAGAACATGGCTGTTGGAAGTAAGGTGAATTCACAGCTGTGACGGGTGCAAAGAGATGGAGGATTCATCTAGGAGGATGGGGAAGAGATAAAAAGGATTCACACAGGCTGTTTGTCCTATTGAGTAACTTCATTGGCATGAGCTGGTACTAAGAGGCTGATAAGGAAGGGAAATAATCTTTTCCAGACCCCAAATACATCACTGGTGTAATGTAGAAATAAAACTTAGTGATTGCACCAAGGAAACTGATGGGTTTACACTAACCCTGAGTACTCGAGTCAAGGAAAGAACTGTCTCAGAAAATCTCTGCAAAAAATTGCCCAGAGTTCTGTTAAGGCACTCGCCCTGATCAGCCGTGTACTTCAGCCTGGGGGTGATGATGCTGCAGTTCAGGAGGCTCACACCATCTCCCAGATGCTGCTCTGTGCTGTCTGTGGGAGCTGAGAAGGTAAATAGTCCTATCACAGAGGTGTCGGAAGAGTCTGTAAGACACAAAATTATATGGGATATCTTAAGATAAAGACAGCACCAAGGCTCTTTTGGTTCTAGGGGTTTCAAGGGTTGAGGTCTTCCCCAGTGGTTTGTGGCCAGTAGAGAGCTCCTGGTCAGACTCTGCCAAAAGTTCTTTTCACTCGGAGGTGTGGGGAGGCACCTCTAATCCTGTGAAAACATCACTAGGACAAACCCATATTTGGCATCTGAAAATGTTATACCCCTACTTTTCCATGTTGACATTCAAGCCTTAAGCCATGCAAATTGAGGAGCACTTAACTGCAGTGAGAACATTATGCAGCTCTGCTATGCCATCATGCAAAATACCAGGTAGCTTGCTGCCTTAGTAAAGCTTGAAGACAGTATCTTATTTTCTTTTCCGCTGATTATGCAAATGTTTTTTGTCATTATGTGAAAAAGGGATTTTTTCCAACTCCCTTCTTAATAGTTTTCTTAATCTCCACAAACATTACTGCCAAACAAAACATGTATTTGATATATGCAGGGACTTCATGATGAAGGAGTCCAGAATAATTTCAGTTGTCCCTATTTCTGGAGTACATAGCCTGAATTTGCTTTAAAAATTGTTAGCAATTTTTCAAAATTGACTGACAATCATCCCTCTTTAAAGTTTCTCATGCTACGCATTCAGAATTATTTTAATTTTTTCAGGAAAGCGCTCATGACTCTAACGTATTTTGCTTCACACACAGCACCTCTTTCCACAGTTCTCCACTAATCTGAGCTTGTGGGCTGTATCCCATGTCTGAAACATCCTTTTTGAACATTTGTGCAAAAAATAGATCTCCACAAGTATTTCAAGGAAATTGAAAATCGTTCTTGAATCCTCTGTGTCCTAGTAATAATTTTCTTGTGCAGTCTGCTGTAATAATGAACAGGGTTTTTTCAGCCTTGACAAAAATCACATCCATCATCCTCAGTATCTTTTGGTTTGGGATGATTGCTATACTTCACATTTCAGCTGCTGAAAAGCTCATGTGCAATAAGCAACTGGTTTTTTGGACAGTCACAGATTATTAGGTTTTTGCAGGAGCTCTTGTACAACTGAAATCTCACTTTTACAGTATCCTTACATCTCAGCAAAACAGATGTGCAAAAGAGTCTTTTAAGAAAACACTGCTACCAGTTCCACAACATTGCCCTTCAAGTGTGGAGAATAAAATCGCCCTTCCTTTCTAAGGAGTTCTAGGTTAAGTAACCAATGTTCAATGTGACCAGTGTAGGACATAGTTGAGAGACCAGATTTTTTTGCAACAGGTCTGTGAACATACATCCTGTAGCCTCTGAAAGAGGCAGGCAAATGTCATGGCAGAGGTGAGTCAATAATCTGAATGACTCTCACCTCCTGCAGCCACTTTAGCCTCTGTGCTGTGGGAAGCAGCACAAACAGCTTTCTGCCGAGCTGCCTGTCGCACCAGGGTGGAACCCATTGTTATCATGGGCAGAAAGTGCTCACATTTGATTGGTTTCTTTATTTTTATCTGCAGTCTCCAACCCCATCTAACTGGACGCTACTAGAGACAGCAAATCAGTTTGATTTCTGAGTGGTTAAAGCCAGCTGGATTTCAGCCTTGAGACCTGTGACTTGCTCAGGGTGTCCATAACTAGCTGGCAATGCCCTGTCTGTCACACCTTATTAGTCAAAAAGGAGTATGAGGGCTATACCCCAAATGGGTAGCAGAGGCAATGATGAGGGGTAAGTGGCTGTGATCTTGTCATGGCCTGCAGGAACAGAGCTCGGGGTGTCTCCAACAGTGCACAACACTGCTGTGCAGAAGGAACAACAGGCTTTGGATGATGTCTTGTTAAAGTGACTGATGCATGTAGATTGAAGGATGCAGAAAAACTGTGATCAATGTTATTCTGAATGAGATGTGCTTTCCTTATTCTGTAAAATCTTTTAGCAGGAGTCGGGTAAATGTATGTTAAACTGCAAGATTTTGCAGTTATAGTGTACTTTGACCTCACAAGAGGTTCAGGATGCTCATAATGATGTGTCCTTCAACATGACCCTGACTTCCCTCTGTGGAATGAACTGCAAGACCCACAAACTATCAGAGAAAGAGTAATCTAGCAGATTGACTTTGACCTGTGCCTCTCATGAATGTGCAATGGACTTTGTAGATGAGTTGATTTTCCATGCAGCAGCATCGACTCCTCTGCCGCTGATGCCCACATTATGCCTGTGCAGCGGCCCATAACATCTTTATGAGTTGATTTTGCTTTCCCACTTATCCACTGGGTCAGCAGGTATGGACACCTCTGTAAGTAAAGGAAGTTTTTCTGCCAGGTTAGCATTAAACTGCAGGGCACTGCATTGGGGTGGAACCTATAAACACAGACCATACACAGACGTGTAGTGTATTCTCCCTTCCTAAGTCCAAACAGCAGCTGCAATAGAAGACAAGCAAGGATGAAGATGCAGCAGATACTAAAGCAAAGATGTAGTTGTGCACATGGAACAAACAACACAGTTAGAACTTGCTTAGCATTAGTAACCATTTCTGAATGGCTCTTGAATGTTTCTGAGTGACAAGGAATCAATATAATGTGCTATTAAATTTCCTATAATGTCAGTGGGAGAAGGCAGCCAGACACAAGTGAGGACATAATTTTGTAGATAACAAAATCTGTGACTGAAGCAAAGACAACACTGCAGGAATTTTGGGATAGCAGCTGCTGTACAAAGAAGTCTCTCCAGTTCAGTTTGCAGACCTCTAGGCTGCTTCTCCGTCAGTGAAGGGGCAATATTGTATCCTTCCACAGTCATGGCAGCAGCCTGGTTTTCAGTGGGAAAAGACATCTTAGAAATATCTGCCTGGACAGCTGAGACGTTGTCATCAATAACTATAGATGCTATAAATGGCATAACATCCAGCTCTGAGAATTATTTACTCCCTTTCTTGTGGACACGTGGTTACACTTCATGGAGAAGACTTCGAATGCTATGTAGCAAATTTCTGAGGCAGAGAGTGGTTGGAACATTGTATTCTTGTATGCGGCTGTATCCCTTCCTCACTCTCTTGGGGATGCTTTTTGACATGCTAGTGGACATGACAGTACATGTTAGACATGACAGTTCCCATGACAGAAACAAAGCCAGTGCTGAGCTCTATCTTTCCTCCACAACAAAGCCCAGTATTTTGGAGCTTGATACATAAAACAAACAAATAAATACTTTAAATTAAAATTTTAGAGCATTGTCTTCTCCCAAGTTATATAATAAGGTAAAATTGCAACAGAATGTTGTTTTATTGACAGTATCAGAAGGAAACAGCTGGAATTTCTGATCTCATCCTTGCTGTCCTTCCTTTCCATCTTCCTGTGTCCCAGAGCATACGGAAAACATTCAGCCAGGCAAAGAAAGAGGAGCAATTGAAAGTGCCTTCATCCATATGAGCAATCTCGATGAACTGAGCACTGAACCTTGTAATGCACGGAGATTTTTTTGATGATGATCAATCAGAGCAACAACAAATTGTGCACGGGTTTTGCTGTGTTTTTCTCTGATGAAAAGGATTTTGACATGAGGAGACTCAAGACATCCAAAACATCCCACTCTTAAAGGGGTAAATGAAAACTGCTTTCAATTCTACCACAGGTACTCAGCGTGGCTTTGCAGTGTATGGGAACATGCCTGGGCCTCAGCAACAGAATTATCGGAGGTTTTTTTCAGGTCTTTCCCCTAACTCATATCTTATCTTCTGCAAGAGATGGTTCATGTGCTGGCTTGTCTCAACACCTGGTTTATTTCTCACCAACTCTGTGATCAGTAAAACTTTCCACAGTACCTGGATTGATGACAAGTGCCCTTTGAGAGGCCCTGTTAGAGTATTTCTCACACCTGACCTAGCTTATGAGACCACACAGAGCCATAAACTTTACTTGTTCATAATGCCAGAAGGCTGTCTGCAGGACATTGCACCATCTAGTTAATAATATAAGTTTGTGAAAGATATATCAGAGCTATAGGGAAATTAGCCTGTAGTCTTACAGCACATCTGGCAAAATCACTGAGTGAGCTTAGCAGAGGCCTAAAAGAATTGGTCAAGATAAAATATATATAATAATATATGTTTTGTATAGGACAAAAGGAAACTTTGCTTAGTAAAACAAAACAGGACATCAATCAGCTGTAGCATGAAAGTCTTCCAATACAAAAATTCCTATCCAAAGAAGCAGCTTTAAACTTTGGTCCTGTTTCTACAGGTCATCAAGCAGCCACATGACATTAGGAGTGACCAAAGTTTCAAGATCTTAATCCATGGTGTATTACAAGTATGATACATTCCCGTGGCATAGGCTACAGAGACATGTTTAATATCTGCTTGTATTTCTGTACATTTTTTTGGTATTAGTCCATGGGAGTAAGGAACTAATATTGTGGTTACAGCTGTGATAATGCCATACTGCACTCATCCAGGTGTTTTGGTTCAGGATTATTTTCCTAGAGCTAGGTAGACAGAACAAGAGCGGTAGCTGAATTGTTTTCCTTTCGAGGAGAGCACAGAAGAGATACAGTCACTAAAGAATGAATCACTCCTCCATAAGTGTAAAGTCTTAATATTTCCTCTCAACTGGTACTTGTTGTATACGCTAAAGGATAAGGGTTATTTGCCTCCTATATTTATCTAGCACATACATCAATATAAAGGCCAATTTCCTTTTATAAACACTTTTAAGTTTATTCAGACAATTATTTTGTGTCAGAGGGCTGTGGACCTCAGCCATAACTATGTAAAAAGTATTTCTATTGATCAGTTTCAGCTTGTATATTGTTTTATTGAACTCCTTCCCTTTTTTCTTGAGATATGAGGACAGTGGGTGTTCGGTATCTGGTATGCATTCTCTGTATGTTCACTCAGAGCTTTTGCTAGTTTCCTGAAATGCCCACTTCCTCTCATGTCTTCACTAAACTGAACAGACCCAATCTTTTAAATCTCTCCTTCTGTGGAAATCACTGTGTTTTCATTATGTTTTATGCATAATATTTTGTCAATCCTCTTTCCACCCTTCACCTCCAGTAATATCTTCTCCGAGATAAGATGATGAAATTGAATGAAAAATGTCAAGTGATATCTTACAAGCAATTTACACAGTGATGTTGTGAACTTCCCAATATTCATTTCCTATTCACTCTTCAGCCATCCTAAAAATTTCATTTACATTTGATTCATCTTAACAATTTTATTTACTACTTATGCTGTACATTGAGTAGCAGTTTCACTAAAACATCAGAAGTGGTACTACATTCATTTTCTGATTTTTAGGTTTTTATTCAAAGAATCCAAGAATGTGTGAGTAGTTCAGATTATTTTTCTGTGCATTATAAAACATTAGTCAACAATAAATTTCATAGCTGAACTATTTCTATTGAATAATTTATTTGATGCAGTTAGTTCTTTCTATGAATTACTATTTTCTATTTTGATAGAGAGTTTGTCATTGGAATTGTTCGCTCAGCAGTTTATGTAAACACATTTCAACCTTCAATTGTTCACCTATTGTTTGCTTTGACTAGCCATTATTCATTGCTGATTATTTGCACTGATTGACTATTCAAGTTAAAATTGTTGCTGTTTCCAGCCACATTAATAAAATTTCTAGACAGGAACTTTCTCTAAAGAAAATCTAGGATTGCATTGCCATGAATAGAAGAGTCGGTATATTTTTTTTTGTGATTGGAAGTATTTATATAACAAGAGAAGACATACAAGTAGTTGAAGAGTATTGTCAGGTGTGTCAGAAACTGTTTGTCAAATGCAATGCTGGAGAAATCTGATATTGCAGAAGGACAAGGTGGAACCAGTAAATTAACAGTGGATCCCAGACTGACAAATCTGGAGAGCTGACAACAGGTAAAGAAATCTATAATTAGTTCTAGCAGTTAGTGGAAAATATTGCTCTGAAGAACTGAGTTCAATGGAATATTTCCTCATGAAAATGTTTTTTTTTTTTGCACTAGAATTTAACCAGAGGACACAACCCAACAGAAAGACGGTTATTCAATCAGAAGAAGGCTGTGGGAAAGAAACAAAATTATATGGAAAATTTAGAAGTGATTGAACCAGTAAAGAGAGGATTGTCTTGAAAATTTAAGCTTTAGTGTCTGTTTTAAAGCCAATTTTAAAATTAGTTTCCATGTAATCAAGCAACTTGCAAATGAAAAAATTAGCATAGAGAAGAGGGTAATAGTTATTAAATGAACAACTAGGTAAAGAAACTGATGCCGGCAAACACAGCCAAATGAGTTCCTTAGCAACATACAGCATAATGTTTAATGAAGATTCAAGGCAAATCTCACTTGTGGTGGATATCAGGAACAAACATCTCTAACAGCCCTTGTCTAATCCCAAAGGCACATGGAGTCTGTTTTCCTCTTAGGTTTTGATGCTGCCATGTCCTGGTTGCTCAATTTTGCACCGGGCTTGAGTCAAAATGTGTAGGTCTTGAAGTCACCAAATACCCAGGCAGTGACATGCAAAACGCCATGGAATTGTGGTTCTGTCGTGTGTTCTTCATTTCCACTGCTGCTTCTGGAGACAAAATGAGTCTGTGCGGGTACTCACCACCTAAACCTCTCAAGTCAGTGCTCCTGTGTTGATCCATGATCCCAGGAATGAGTCTCCAGCACTAAGGGCTTTACTGACACTCTTGAGAGTATCGTGCTGCGCCTCTTTAGAAGTGCTTTTCTTTCTGTGTCCCTGCCAGTTGCTAACCTGGTGTTCCTGAAGCAGCAGCTGCCCTGACAAAAGCACACAGTGAGCACAAAGTCTCTGGATATGAGCTTAAAAATTTTACCTATAGACAGAAGAAAACGTGGTGGAAAAAAATTGATATGAAAAACTTCTTGGCAATTTCTTGCAGAAAACGGGTCTCGTTTTCTAAAGGTCAATATAATACAGCACTTCCTTATTGTAAAACTTTCATTACTTTTCTTTCTATAGCTATTATTGGCAAAGTTTCCCAATAGGATGAGGTCACACTGTGTTACTTGTCTGACTTCTGCTTGGCAGTTAGTTAAACTAAACTGCCTGATGTAGGACATTAAAGTTATGACAAATTTCAGGTCTTCAGAAGAGGGGAGTATCCTCCTCAGGTTTAGGTACATATAGTCAGATATTTTCAGTTTAGAAAATTTCAAAGAACTCTTCTTAAATTTCAGCAGAGAAGTAATAATTGCAAATCCCTTTGACAAGAAAGTCCAGCTCTAAAGTAAAATCTTCTGAATTATATTGGGTCCCTTCCCATCAGCAGCATCAGCAATATTAAAAGATCTTTTAGGAACATCTGAATTATCTGAACAAAATATTTTCTTTTATCCTCCAACACTGACAAATCTTCCAATTCACATTTATGGAATGACCATTAGAAAATGATAAGTGGGGATTCAAGGGCTTCAAAAGTGATTTTTTCCATTACCAGGGAAGCACAGCAACAGTAGGAAGAGGAATATGAATTGTTACTTGTTTATCATAGTACTCAGATATGTACAACAGCAATAATTCCACTGGAACTGCTAAATCAACACTGAGAATACAGACCCTTAACTACCTGATCAGAAACAGTGGGCAAAGAAGGAGGGAAAACAAGCATGACAACTCAGAAAGAGAAAATCAGTGAAACAACATAAAGAGGCAGGGAAAAAAAGTAAAAAAGAGAAGTAATTTAAAAGCAGGAGGCAAAAAGGATTTTGTGATAAGGTATTTTCTCCTTCTTGGTACATTAGCTCTTGGAGGCTGTCTAAATTTTGAAAAACAACATTGCAGATGCCCTTTCAGGGAAAAGTGGTTTTGCCAAGCAATATGAGCATTATGAAAGTTCCTATAATCTGCTTCAATGACCAAGTCTGAAAATGCAAGTGAAATTAAAATTACATGGCAAGAAAATAACTTCAGCTTTTGAGGAGCATACAATTCTGTGAATCTTAGAATGTTTTAATCTTTTTCCAGAAACTAACCTTGCTTTCTAAACAATAATTTACATGTTCTTACCCACAGTTTTTTGCAGTAAGTTCTTGCTTGCACTAACTTTGAGAAACTTTTGATTCTGATTATATCTGAAGTAATGCTCAAGCCTGTCATTCCCATATATCTTGAAAAATTCTCAGATCAAATGTCCGTCTTAGCTTTGAGTGACAGTTTCTACCATTACTAACTATAATTTAGAATTTGCCAAATTTAGAATGAGTAATGTTGGATTAATCTTCTTCTCATCTCTCAAACTGACAGAACCCCCACAGAAAATATCCATATGAAGATAAAAGAAATATGCCAGGTTTTCCCCCCATCTCTACCAACTTTAGAGGCAAGTCTATTCAAAATGAAGATTACTTATTTCTCTGGAAATGTATCTTTAAAAATAAGTTTGAAGCAGTAACTGTGTCATTGTGAAATCAGACATCTGAGCAAATACAAAGTGGAAATAACACTGTGCCAAACCTTTTGTTTAGATTTTTTTCCTCTTTTGAATTTATAATCTGTTTAAATAAATATGCTAATTCAAAACTGTTCAATGGTTCCATGCAGGTAAATTTCTTCCTATCAGCATCTCATAGGATGTGTTTACTAGACTGTCACAAATCACATGTATCTGAAACCAGAGTCAATTTGCATGGGGTGCTGCAAAACTTTTGATTTAGGTAAAGCAGGTTGGTACCAGGGATTGAGATAAAGCCGGTCTCTTGCAATTATATTGAACACTGAAATCAGATTTTTCCTCAATGGAGTTAAGATATCCAGGAGACACCTGAATTCAGAGCTGCAACATAGGATTGAAGTGAGGTTGTGTGAAGGGCTGCTCATTTCCATTTTTAAAAAGGAGGAATCTACTTTGAAAATAAGAATAATGGGGTAACTTTTACTGACACTTTGCCTTCAGAATGCAGCCTTGAAACATAGTCGGTACAAGAGTCAATAATGTTTATTGATATAGCAGCAAACTGCTAAGAAAATAAAAAATCAAAAAGCCAAAACCTCTTTAAATAATGGACACACTGCTGTCAAAAATTTGCAATTGTCTCATTTTGCACATTATTATTCACAGTTATGAAGCTTTTATTTATTACTCTTAGATCTTTTTAAGGGCACATAGCTGCTATTAAAATACAATTCTACCACCCATTGTTCCCCAGTCCACTTACTGCTAGAATGCAATTCCTTCCACCTTTACTCCTTCCTCCCACATGAAGCTTCCCAAGCATAGAACAGATGGAGATTCCAAAGGTTTGTCCACTGGGGTTCTTCTCTGTCATTCTGTTTGGCTTGGGTTTGCAGGTCCACAGCACTGCTGACTGCGGGTGTTTGCACCTTTACCATGAGAAAGTCCATCCTCCTTTGTTGTCTGTTTGATTTTACACCTTATTCTCCACTTTCTGCCACATATACGTAACTTTTTTCATTCATTGCTCTTCCGTTTTGTGCCTGGTCTCCTCAGAAATACCCAATATGCTTCTAGCCTGTTTTTTCCCACTGATTCTAATTTTGTTGTTTATGTAACTGAATTTGGCATACCAAATTTTAGCTACCCTTAATTGGACAATCTGCATCTTGTATGGTTAGTTGACTCCCCAGCTTCCCTTCAACTACCCTTTTTTCACTGGTTACATATGGTTTATGCTGAATACTTGACTGTAACCTTAATTCCTCCACCTAATTCCTATTAAGTTGGGACACTTTCTCATCTTGTCCATATATCAGAGCAACGTGTTTCTCCCACTCTGTGTTTGTACACAATCTCATGCTTTTGTGTTTGTACACAATCTCATGCTTTTGTGTAGCTGCTTAATTACAAATCATTAGTCTTGCTATATTTATGGGACAATCTTCTAGGTTTTTTCAGGAAACTGTGCAGTTTATGGAATTCAATACTCCAGTGGGATTCTCACTCACAGCAAGAGAATAAAAGAAAAAATAGCATGCTCTCATCTTAGTAATGCATGTCCCTCAGACATGTTTTGTTTAATTTGAAAGTACGTTATGGGTTTACTACATTTCTATAGAGCTCTTCTCCTTTTTCTTAGTTGTATTTTTTATTATTATTATTATTTATTTGATTTTTAAATATAGAACTCAGGATCTTCTTCTCCCTCAGTCAGTGACATGAATCAGACCTTAATAGCTGATACATCATCCTGATATCTCTGACATCCCCACTGAGAATTGTCCACAGCTGCTTAGGAATCAGGGCACATGAGAGTGTGTGAGATTCTTTCATCAATGCAAATGTAACTTTAGCACTCATCATTAAAATGAAATGAAAAACAATTCTTAGAAGTGGCAGCATTCCAAAGGAGGAATCTTGGGAGAGTACAGCCATTTTGAGAGAGAGAAAGGTGATGATTCTCTAAAGGACAAGGATCAGCCCTGCTCAGCCGATCTGAAATGATTTGGTACAAAGAAGGTGAAAGTATGGGACAATCTGAGCAATATGAACAGATGGAGTTGAATGTTTGGCTCTTGTAGACTCCAGACATGCAGCCCCTGAGCTACCAATCTGAATTGTTGCAGCTTTATCCACTCTTTAATAAGTTCTACCTCAGGCAAGCCATCAGTGCCACTGAGAGCCATGACAGAGTGTGTAATCCCTGCTAACTGCAGCCAGCCCTGTACGGGGCTGAGGGAAATCAGGACAGAAGAAATGGAGCCATGTTTTCTCCTCGAACTTCTGAAGCCATATTTCAGTATTTTCTGCCTCTGTTATCAGGCAGAGCATTGAACTAAAGAACAGCTTTATCCTTTACTGATGTCCCTTGTTACTGACTCTACATCTTTAGGCTGCTGTAAACATTTAATTGACAGAAAAGGGAAACACCTCATTAAAAGAAACCTCACTGCAGATTATTGAGCACGCAGTTCCTCTGGTGTGGTCAATAGGGTTATGTATTGCCATATCTCATTGTTTTAATGCAGGGGACAAGAATGAAGAGCAGAAGCCATGAAACAGTCTTTCTGTATAATTTGGCATTTAGGATTGATTTTCCTTAACATTTCCTAGATTATTATGTAGCTAACCCAATGTGAAAACTGTCTTGCTTGGATCTCTGTTTCTTCTGATTTTTCATTATTCATCAATGTGTCTCAGTCTGGAGTATTACTGTGTTCTTTTTTAATCAAGTACTCTGTTGCTGTAAGGAGCAGATTCCTTCCCCTTTGTACTGATAAACATAGACATGCTTCATGTAAAATCTGAATCAAAGCAGTTGAATTCTTTGTCTCTTGAGAGCTTCTGAATGTTACTGTAGATGAATAGTGTTCACAGAAAACATCAAGGAAGTTCAAATGAGAAATATTGTACAATGCTTTCTCTTTCTTTTTCTTTCTTCCCCTTCCCCTTCCCCTTCCCCTTCCCCTTCCCCTTCTCCTTCTCCTTCTCCTTCTCCTTCTCCTTCTCGTCCTTCGCCTTTTTGTGTGGTATCCAGAAAAGATAAGTTAAGGCATAGTTTAAGAGCTTTGCTACCACTAAGTGATGTCAGAAAACTGAACTTCATACTCTTGCACCTTTTGAGGATGTTTGAGCAACTTTGGTGATTCTCGAAGGCTAATCAGGGGAATGGTTGCTTGAATTGAAAGAGCTAAACATCATAAATACTTTCAATAACATGTGAACATAATGAAGGGCTGTTCCTGAACCCACAAATTGCCTTGTTCTTCATATCAGTCTTTCACACAGGGATAACAGCAGTTCCTTATTTTGGGGGAACAGAGTGTGGGTGAGTGGTTGGATATAAATGCCTGTCCTCTCTTTCTGACATCTCCTCAACACCACGGTCAATATAACGTTTTCAAGATGTTGCACGAGTCCTTCTGGAGCCCACATCAAGCTCTTAAATACACATCTTCTGTGCCTGCCCCAGCTAGTGAGAGATGCAACCTATTGCAAAAAAATGCCAGCAATTTCTGAAGCTTTTGTGTTTGCTTTGAGAAATAGGTGCCTTTTCCTTTTCCTGGTGAAACTACAAAATGTTAAAAGAATTTAATTTCTAACTGAAAACCTACTTTCTCTGTATTAGTCCTACACTAGTTTTTAAAAGATGTAATGTCTCCTGAGAAACCAAACTGCAACTTGGTAATAATAATAATCGTGCAGAAGAACAAATCAAATGCAGAAATCATAATTATGGGATCTTACAGTAGTTTACAGCACTTCTTGTGCCACAGCACCTATGACCATGCAATGCTGTGCATATGCATATTTTGATTTACATATGGTTTGGCACTGAGTCCACAGTATCAATGTCAGTGAGCGAGCAGATATATTTTATTTCCTTACCCAAAGGTTATTTAATGCATACTACACAGAACTTCAACTCACAAACACAGGCCTAAGGCTCAAAATTGATAAAGTGTGCCTGACAGAATCATTATGTAAGGCATGGAATACATGATTGATTAAAAATACCCCAGTAAAGCAACATTGCCAGTATTCTGCAGATGTAGTCACTATTCAGGAGTCCTCAGTTCTGGTATATATTTTTGAACAAAAGATCTATAGCATATAAACAGATTATAAAACTACTATCAAGCAATACCATGACTTTAAAAGTGAGTAAGTTTTAATACATGAATATAGGCTTAATTATTTCTTCATGGATATGCAAAAGATGCAATAAAAGACAAATGGGCCTGCAATACTGGGAGGAATTTTTTTTTTCCAAACTGCTTGCACTTGCATCATTTGTTCCAAAGCCTTTCTTTTCTTGAAGACACTGTTTACCAGTCAGCTAGCTGAGCGACAACCAGAGCTAGTCAGACAGCTCTATGGTTCTCCTTTGCCCTATAAAAAGTCTTTTTTGTATTTGTCACCAGAGAAGAATTTTGTGCTTTGTGCTGCTGCAGTGTATGGTAGATGATTAAGTCACCATGACTGAGAGTGCGCAAACACATCTAGCTAAGAGCTGGTAACATGCTTTAACAGTAACCTAGATAAAACTAACAAACTAATCCATGTGTGACAGAGCTATATATAAGATAGCCTAGGGATATTCTTTCCCCCAAGAAGAATTACATCTTAAAATAGGAGGCACAAAATAAAAAAGAAAATCTGATAAGGAACTTGAAACAAGTCTATTTACTTTCTATGTCCACAATCAACTTCTGCTCATATTAAGCTTTGCAAAAAAAATTTTTTTCTTTCATGTGCATGCGGTATAACATCTTTTCCACAAGATCTAAGTTTAAATTCCCTTTAGTAGAAATAGAAAATAGCAATTATATGGTAGAAAAATTTACTTTTCTTTACATGACATCTGGTTTTAAAACAGAACAGAAACCTAGTGAAGGGCATTTTATGACACAAGTATATGTTGTGAAAGGTTAAATTTAAGTAACAAGTTATGGTAGTGACTTTAAAAAATCAAACCCATGTGAGAGGCTGGGTTTTTTAATTCATTTTCTCATAAAGGCCATTTGAAAATTATTAAAGAGCCTCAGTATGCCTTCAGTAGGCTTTGACTCAGTCTGTGAGATAGACCATCAATACTAAACTCCTCTCAGGACACAGAATGGAATGAAAGGGAAGAGAATATTGTATTCCAGTTATAAGGGACCTACAACGATTATCCATCTGCTTGACCACTTCAGGGCTAACCAAATGTTAAAGCCTATTATTAAGGACATTGTCCAAATGCCTCTGGAACACTGAGAAGCATGATGTGGTCTGATACCCCAGGATGAGGTTTGCCCTCTTGGCTGCCAGGGCTCACTGCTAACTCATATTACATTTACCATTAACCATCACCCCCCAGATCCTTTTCTGCAGGTTTGCTCTCCAAGCACTCCTTTCCCAATTCACATTTCTGTCTGCTACTACTCTATTCCAGGTGCAAAATGTGTCATTTGTTCCTGTTATGTTTTGTATAGACAGATCCAATTTCATCTCTGGAAATTGCTAAGAGATAAAGAGCTGAGAAACATATGAATTTAAAACTGTTATTGAAAAAATTAATACCCATTTGATTTTTCACCTACATTAGGGAAAAGATAAGCACAGCAACGAAATATATGTTTTCAGCTACAAAACAGATTTACATCTCCCAGTCAGTGGGAAATACTATCAGGGATTTGTTCTCCTTTTTTATTCCTGTTAATCTGATCAGAAGTGAAAATGAGAGCCAGTAGACCTGTTCAATACACACAATTTCTTCAGTTTTCACCAAATGGCTGGAGTTCATCAAGATGCTGGGTCATTCCTAAAGCAAGAACAGGACAGCTCCAAACCTGCTGCCTTGGGCACACAAGCCCAAATAACTCAGCCTGATTGAATAGTCTATCTGTTCACCCCATGTGAAGCTCTGAAATGGACACTTCAAAGAAGATCAAAGGGATATAAGTCTAGATAACCTAGTTAAAAACCTTTTTGGTTACAAAATGGTTTATTATTCAAATAACAGAAATGCATCTTCTGTTTTAATTGCTCATTTCTCTTATTGATGTTTAGAATACAAAAATATGACAGCACAATTTAAATTAATCAGAAAATAACAACCAAATAATCAACAATAACAATAATTACAATAAAACTGCCCTGGGAGAATTCTAATATACTCCATCAGAGTATGTCTTTCAAATTCACTGACTTCTAGATAAGATTCCAATAAGAAACATGACCAAAGCATAAACATATTCATTAAAGAGTTTGGGTTAACACCTGCTATAGAAAATCATAATTGATGGGAGGAAACAATACTAATTGCTATTTATATGAGAAGAAGAAGCTAAAGAAGCTAAGAAGAAGCAAATGGGTGTCCTTTTTCATGCATTGCAATAAGAAATAAATTGAGTCTGAATTAGGGAAGATTTGAAATATAATATGCTGCAACTTCTGTGACCAGTAAAGATCAAATGGGAAGCCAGATCTTTTTGCTATTTAATGTCCCTCCTGCAGCCAGCCTCTTGGCAGCAGGTGGAAGGAGCCAAAAGCTGGTCTACCATTTCACAAGGATGCCCATCCTAATTGGGAACCCAAGGTGAGTGTCTGCAGTCAGTCCAGAAACACAGAAGTGACAGGAACTCCTGTTGCTGGTGTCCTGGAGGTTTTATGCATGCGGGGAGTGAGTGCTGTGTCAGGTGGGCTTCAAAAGCAGAGCTAAGGAAAGATGAAGAAAGTTTTCTGTCCAAGCGACTGAATTTCACTCTCCATCCCAATATGAGCAGGTAAACATCACAGATATTTGTGATGTGAATTTGAGTGAACAAATCTCAATTATTTGGGATGCTGGCGCCACAAACCACAAAACCAACCATCCAAACAAAGCAGACTACAATACGGTATGCACATGATTAAAGCAAAACCACCTGAAAATAAGAATTATACATATATATATTTAAAAGATAATTTGCCTGTTTCCAGACAGTCCCTCATGTCTACATATGCAATGAGTAGGCAACAGCCTAAAAATTATTCGGATTTCCCTTCCTTGAACTTATTCCTAAACCGGCAGCTGAATTAGGTCAATGCCAACCTTGTAACGTAGTATGTAAGTTATTCAATTCAAAAGAAATCCTACAGCTGTTTTGAACAGAAAAGACCAGATGACTGAGGAGAATGGTGCCATACCTCTCTGAATCTCACATCACAGGCAATGTTTCCTAGTAGTAGTTTCTGCAAAGCAGAAAATAAAGTAGGCCAAACCAATGCTTTCTAATAATTATGTTCCTCATTTCTTCTCAGTTATTTAACAAAAAACTACACACTCCAACATATTTCTTTTGCCACTCTTTTCATTCCTAATTGTATTCTATGGAGCTGGTTATTAATTTGAAGAAAATTATAATTATCTGGCAATGTAGGGATCCTGCAATTTCTATAAAACTCAATTTTATTAGACAACAATAAAATTAAACAGATGGTCCTGAGAGGAAAAGCAACAAACAAAAGCAAACAAAAAGCCCCAAACCAAAATCAAACCAAGCAGAGAAAATTATTGCTAGCAGTGTTATGTCTTTACCATTTCAATAGTTTGCATTAGCTGAGAGAGAAGAGATGGAGCTGTGCAAAAATAATGACAGGACAGACCTGGGGTCAGAGACTTTAAAGAGCAACTAGTAAAGTGGCTGGACTGTCTCCTCGTGGTAGCACAGTAATGAAGCAGCAAGGTGGCCTTTCTGCCCAACAGATGGTAAGTTTGTGCCCAGCACGAGCAGATCACATCACATCACCCATCACCTCAAACATGTGGATTGCACCTTCGCTGTGCTCACTGAGGTATGTGACTGCTTGGAGCAATTTCTGTGTTGAGCAGCAGTCCTCTGCCCCACAAGGCAGGCTGTCTGCAGGATTTTCCTGTCTGTTTACAGAGGGTACTGTAAGCTGCGTCATCTGTATGTTTGCTTTTAATCCATCGAACATCAGTGTTTAATTTTGGCTCTGCAGCACTCTGTTGTTGTGGAAGCGGAGAGCCTGCCTGCAGCACAGAGCAAAACCAAAGCTTAGCAAAGGGCAGTTGAGGAGGCTCAGCCATGCACGAGAATTCACATGGCCTCTTTGCAAAGCAGACATTGGTATTGCCAAATTAGCAGCGTTTTCCATGCTGGTGGCACACTTGCTGGTGTGGTGTTCTTCATTCAGTCAGAAGGAAAGTCAAAATTTGTGTAGTGCTATTTTTTCTTTGATTAGCAATTTTCCATCAGTGACTCATTCATACCAGCATTTTATTTATATATCCCAGTGGCTTTGGAGGGTTGGTTAACAGTGACAAGAATACTCAGCCTGATGCTGGCCTCCTCCTTCGACAAACAGTTATCACCTGGAACATGTCCAGGCTCAATCCATAGGGAAATTTGGACTTGCATCTGTCTTCAAACTAATTGAAACTCTGCATGCAAGTCAGAATTTATCCTTTACTCTAGTATATTCCTTTGAAAATGTCCCCCTGATCTAAATGTTATAAATGTTACATAAAATTACATACACTTTCTGAAAACTCCCTTTTGATGTCCATCTCCAAGGGTTCTCCTCTGATATTTCTCAGGCCAGATTGAACATGTAGACACAAGCCTGGTCCTCTCCCAGGGATGCCTTCACAGACATCAAAGAAGGTAACATCCATAATTTCCTTTTATGCCTCAGATTTGCAATTAACACTGTTCTAACAGGAGGAAACAAAACAATACTCTTCTGGGTTGCCCTGATACTCTTGCTGAGAAAAAGTAAGTTTGTTTACTCCCTCAGTCTCTCTGGACACTGGGGTCAAAGAAGGGACAAAAACACGAGCAGAAACCATCCCTCCAGATCACAGTGTCCAGATAACTCATACAAAGCTTGATGGCCTTCATTTTTTTCTGTGGACAGATAGTCCAAGCCAGTTGTTCATTATTGGTTTTGACTTATATTACTATAAAAAAGTAATAAAAGAGTACCAGTGGTATGATTTTAAAATATATTTACTGACACAGCCTAGCAATATATCAGGAGCTACATCTCTTCTCATGCCCACAGCCATGACTAAAGATGAACAAGAGCAAGAGTTGCTGTCTCTCTCTACCTGAAACATTCGTGAGAATGAAAGAGATTTGCTACTTGCTCTGAAAGCTGACAATTCTGGCTATTTTCATATCACATTTGGCGAAAATTCAAAAAAATAGGACCTACAGAGAACAGGTCCTGAAAAATAAAGTTCAACAAGGTGCAAGGTGAAATTTAACTTCAGCTTTTTAGTTGTCATAATCAAACAGTAGTTACGCTCTTGGGCTTTCTCCTTGTAACTGTATGCGCATAGAGTACCAGCTAATTTCTTGCAGCTCCTGAATCGTCAAATAGCGACAAATTGTTTGATTTTTACAGAGGATGTGTGTACGGTGTTCAGATAGACTTGTGGGTATTCATCACCTTTGCAGATCTAGTCAGATGCTTCAAAGGGACAGACTGTCCATGTCTAATGGAGAGTGCTCCCAAATACCTCCCATCAAGGTGTTATGTATCACCTCAATCATGCAACTGAAACCCTCTGAAATCAACGGATTATCTATGACTAAAAGTGACTATTATGTATTACAAGAGATAATAAATATGGCTGAAATGCTGAAATGCTTAAACTGAGAGCATGTATTAATTCTTTGTAATCTTGGCTTGTGGGTTATATCTACGAGAATATTACCATTCAGCCTGAAGAGACACTGACATGGTATTTTTTTTATCATTAATACAAAATTAAGTTTAAATAATGTTCAAATATTGATTTAAGCAATTTTAGTGCCAAATTACTTGAAGCTAGGGGGCATTGTTTCAATTTGCACACAGATCCATTTTCATCACTCCAACAGGTGGGTCTGAATTATGTACTGTTTAAAGCTGACATGGCATTCTAAAGCCTCACACAGTGGATGCAGAAGTGGCCTCAGAGGGTCAAGGAAACTTATCTTTCATAGATGAAGCCCCTTTGAATATTCAAGAGTAAGTGGGCTCAGATTTGGATGATTTACGAGAGCCTGATTCTAACAGCTCAGTTCATCTGCTGCGATGTTAGCCATTTTGACCTTTTCAGTGAAGGATATGAAGAATCTGTTTATATATTTTCCAAATGACACAGAAAGAGGCCTCTACTCTGGGGCAGAGAGGGGCAACTTGCTATGAAGAAAAAAAAAACACCTTGTCTTGCAGCTCTTTGAAGTCATTAAGAGGTTTCAAATGCTAGAGGGTAAAGATGGGGCAGGGTTGAGAGAAGGCGATCAAGGATGGAAATTAAAGCACTTCATCATGTAATCCTATAATTTATTATATTAATAATATCAACACTGCAGCTCCCAGCTGCAATGCAACTGAAGCTGGCAAAGAGCAACAATAGATATCCTGTGTCATCCTATAATAAAGTGAAGTAGAAGGAATTTTGGCAGGGAAAATAGGCAGGTCTTATTGCAGAAATATTCAGATGTTCGTCAGACAAAGCAAACAGACCTCAGCTACCGCAGGCTTGTATGAGAATAGTTTATCTGATCTAGGAGGGAAAGTGCCTAAAACAACATTTCAAACTGTGGTGAAGGAACATGGTTTGGCAAAGTTGTGGGCGTACTTCTCGTCTGTGCGCTTTTATTTATCAGCTTGAGTTTTAGTTTCATAAGAGATGTCGTAGCATGAAGTATTACTTCATAACCTAGGCCAAGCTGCAGCTAAGCAACCTGGATACTTTTGTCTTCAGATGGTGAATTTTGGGAATGCTTGAGAATGGACTTGCAAAGCAGGTTAGGCTGGTGGCCAAAAGCTTGGCTGATACCCCATGCAACCAGTGGAAGTGGAATGAATCTTGGAATCTCAAATGCCTGCAAACTGTTTTCTGTTACACAAGCATCGTTGACCTGGTGAGCCACTGGTTCATTTTTCACTGTGCTGTTCCATTTTTCCATATGTTTTTCTTATTTGTCCACATTAGGTTGAACTTGCACATGCTTGTATGCAACATCCAGATCTTTTAGGGTCTTGAAAAGAACATTACCTCACTTGCAATATATAGACAATAATAGGAATACAATTGTTTGTGCTGTTGAACCAGGGTTTATCTTTTGTTTTTCATGTTGTGTAGTTGTGACAATGTGTAAGATGCAAAGGTAATCCAAAAGTTTTTTTCTTTTCCTATTGGTAAGAAAACATACGACCAGGACATTATTTTTTTTAACTCATATTAAACATTGCTAGACTTTAGTAGTACTAAAAGTGCTACTGAAACATTGTAGATTCATTCACATGGAATTAGGACCTCACACACTTAAGTGAGCCTCTGGTCAATAGTGTGATGGTTAAGGAGTGGATCAGAGTCAGTGATGAAAATTTAAGATTTCCAGAAGGCTGGATTAATTGAGGCAGCAGAGAAGTTAGTGAAAGACCAGGGTACTTCCAATTCCAGTGCAGAATGCACAGAGAGTGAAGAAAAAAATTCTTTGTTGTCAATCCAAGAAGGGTCAGAATTCATGCCAGTCAGAAAGGGAGGTTCTCCTAGTGAGAGAGTCATCATGAGAGGGCCAGCTAGGGAAATTTATTCATAGAACAGTAAGAAGATTCAGACATGCTTTTTAATTCTCTTTTTATGACCCATGGGATCATGCTATATTAAAATTCATACTCTCTAGTTGTCTATTAGTATCTACTAATATTGCAATAAGAGGTAATTGTTTCTAATAATTTCAAAATTCAAACAACAATATATTTGAATTATTAAAAATGCTAGATAATTTTCAGTATTCAACAACTGTAACAAATAACTGGTGTTATAAATTCTTTTTTTTTTTTAACTCTGTGATTTGAAGGATAACTCTAGCCAAAGAAGACAATCCAGTTTTTAAAAAAAGCGAAGCATGTATTATTTGAAGATTTAAATAAACTTGAAAAATGAGATTCTTTTCTGTTCTACAGAAGTTCTTAGAAATGTTTTGGAGTCTTAATCTGGTACATATGTTGACAGTGAGAAACACGTAAAATTAATGTCATGAAAATAAGAGGCAAACATTTCAGCCAATAAGACTAGAAAGCCTTAAAAATTGAAAAAAGCAATAACATTTATCTGTGCTCTGCATGACACGCACCTTAGGGAAGTTATTAATACATTTAGTGTAGGTGGTGTGTTGAAAATTACTTGCAGAGTTACAGGGTAATATATTACATCCTTTGCCATAGCTTCTCTTAAAATAAAGGGAAATTATTTTTAATATATTAATTTCCATGGCACTTTGAAACAGAGACAAACTTTCTTTGTTTTGTTTTTGGGAGTTTTTTAAGTATTAATTTGTAAGAACCCTCGTTAATCAATGGTTGTGTTATTTTTTCTCAAGAAAAAATAAAATATATCAAAAGTCGAGCTTGTACTGCACAAAGTGATCACCAGAAGTAGGGGTTTTTTATCACATGTGCCTTTTAGATATAAAAAGAAATGGTGAACATGAAACCCTTCCAGTGGTGATTAGCACTAGTGAGGTCTTTTCACGGTCACCTCTTGAAAAGTTATTTCTTTGTTGTTGTTGTGTATAGACTTGCATCAGAAATCTGTATTTTTCTCCTTCTTCTTCTCCATGACTCTTGTAACTGTGCTAAAAAGGCAGACATCAGAGCCAAAACAAAGTCCCTTGTTCAGAGGACTGCTCATTGCTAGCTACAGTAAAATTTTCTCCATCTATGTCCCTGCACACTGCCCTGGACAGATTTACTGGAAGAATGAAGGCCAGAGGCGAGGTCTATTAAGAAAATACAGTGGGTTTTGCTGGTTGAAGTGAGCTTCGTTAAGAAGAAAATAAATGCTGCAAGCTGAGTGCACTCCTTCTTCGATTCTTTCCACAAGTCACTTGGTGATGTGGCTCCCAACGCCAGTGACATGGACACATCCATCTGCTTTTGACCTCATTGATCTCCTTTTTAATAGGAGAAATTTCAATAGGAAACACAGAGATCAAACATACAGCATAACAGTAGTGGTCTGGTCTTGGCTAAGAACATCTTCCACAACCACTAGTGGCTCTGTACCCTCCATTCATGGACCTGTGAAGCACCAACTAAAACCTGTATAAGTCACCCAGATCTGAACTGCAGTAGCCCTTCAAAGATTTGAAGGTTGATGTTCTAAAGAGTGGTGACAGCTGATTTACAATGAACAATATGTGAATTTGCCTCAGCCTTTTTTCTCAAAAAAAAAAAAAAAAAGTCATAAAAATACATTTCTATTTTTCTCCCATAGGATGAATATGTATGTGGTCCATGAAAACTGAAATATTTTAATTGAACATTTTGAAAACAACCATTCCCTAAACAGCTTTTAGCATCTTATGAAAGTGGAGCTTACTCATGGAGACAATTGGAAGTCTCTAGATATATCTTATTAATTAACAGGAGAGCATCATTGTCAGCATCTCTGAAGAATTTATCCACTCTATTAACTATTTTGATCCTAAAATTTTTGTAGACATTCAGCCTCTGTGAGTGATTGCAGGAAGAATATTTATGCTTTAATAGTGATATCGATCACTTTTATAGCATTTGGCAGTGAATTTTAGTACCGACTCATAAAACTGGTGGAACCAAGTGATGAATAAGGATTTGCAAATTCAAAGTGCTGAACAGATATTAACTAATCACTGCAACATCATGGTGGATCACTGAGCCAATGTGTTATTATGCTGATGGGAATATTAACACAGAGTGACTTTCTATATCTTGAAAACCAGGGTTCATGACTTCACACTTTTTTCTCTTTCTGTGTTTATTGATAACAACACAGAACTGCTGAGTACATGCAGTAGTTTTAGGAATGTCCGTTATCTCTGAATGTCCCACGGACCTTGCAGAGTGTTTGAGCTCTCAGATGATAGCAGGCATGGCCAACTAAGGAACTGAAACAATGGACAGCATGCCCTCACCATAGTCCCGTACCTGAACAGCACTTTTCTTCTCCCCACTGTGCCCAACTCACCTCACTTTTGATACAGAGGGAGAAGAAGAGCATTGCACTGCAGTAGCCAATGCTGGAAGGATGGGAATTGAGAGAGGAGGCAGCATCGTGTCTCCTCATGTTGGTGTAGAAAAATTCCTCCTTGTGTGAAGGAGTGGTAGGGTGCTGAGGGCTTTAGCAAAGATCTGCTGAGGCCTCTGCAGGGCACAGATCCTCAGACCTGTCACAGAATGCTTTTCTTTAAATAAATGGTCTGTCAATTTTTTCCTACAAAGCCAATGCCCAGAAGTCAGACTAAAAATACCACTAAGATAAATATTCACAATCATGAAGGTGTCTTCTTCATCACTGCTTGTATTTGTATCTTTTACCTCAATTTTTTTGTTCTTCTCTTTTGTGTGCCTCTAATTTTCAGTGATGAAAGAGATTCTCCTTTGCTGATCTTTCCCAGCTGGGACTGGATGTAGTGAAATTGAATGTATCATGAACACCACTGCAATCTGAGGCAGCGCTGCCCTGGAAGGAACTGACCTGTCTAGCAGGACTGGTAGAAAACTTTACTTTCAAACAAAAAATAATTATTTTTTTTTCTAGCACAATAATTTAGACAGTTGACAGGATTAGAGTGTTAGAGATGAAAGTCCTAATATATGCTGAAATATAAAAGGTTCTTCTATGCCCCATGTCCAGATTTCCTTCACAGCAATGCCCAGGATATTGCTCGCTTCCTTATGTAACCTCAAGGGGCATTGCAGGTTTCCTCGGACAGGGAGAAATCAAGGCACTAACTGTGTGCAATGGTTTGTCTTTGAAATTCACTTAGTCATGGAAAAGGCTGAGACACAAAGGCTGAGCCGTTGCCTCCTTAGGCTATACAGATAAATTTGCATTGATCTGGACTGTGCAGCTCATGATTCCACAATCTGTCTTTGAAGGAGATTCAATAACTCAAGGTGTTACAACCCTAATGTTAAAAGACGGAGGAAGTGGATGGCCTAATTAGGCACTAAACATCATAATTGCTCATGTGAGACAGTAAGTGTGAAGCCACAAAGGAGGAGATGAAAAATACTTCTGTGCCATGAAAGTTTTTAACTTGAATGGGGAACCAGTTTATGAAACCATGAATCATTCAGGGCTGGTTTAACCCAGAGGTGCTCCCATTTTAATATAGGGAAAAAGTGCCCAAAACTGGAAGTGAAGTGAAATACAGTGGGAGATCCTCTCAGTGTTCTACTGTGTTATACCTCATTCTTGCTCAGAAGCATTTCTCAGCTGAAGCTCTTTTTTAAGAACCCAGGTCTAATAAAGATGGGAGAAGAGCTATGGCTTGACAGTGTGCCATAGAAACCTTACAGACAAAATATTTGCATGTAAAACATGCACTCCTGTGGGTGCAAAATACGGATTTTGATAGTGTGAAGTTTTAGAATAATAGAAAATTGGTTAGGGAGGTCATCTAATTCATCCCTTGCCTCACATTCAAGCTGGTTTATTATAGATAAATGGAACCACTATGCATGAATATCTCAGATCACAAAATCTTTATGCCACTCATGCATTTTCTTTGTGCTCCTCATATTTTTGCAGCCACAGTTGCACTTGGGGAACTGCAAAGCCAAAGTCAAGTGCTTATAAAATACATTCTTTTAAAAAGAGAGGAAGCATTTATCTCCCATGATTTAACATTTTATTTATGGTAGCTATAAACTAAGATAAAAATTTAAATATGCCCATCCTGCACTTTGTATCATCTTACACATACAAATGAAGTATGTAAAAGCACATTAAAAGAGATTCATTGAAGTGGCAGATTCACTACTCAAAATGTAATGCACGTTGCCTTAACCTGATCCATTTGTCCCTATGTTTTGTGGCATAACCACTGCCTGATAACATCCAATTTCTTTCTACACAATGATTGACACATTGTGACACAGAAGAGCATTTTGTTTCCCTTTAGCAGACGAGTTTTGGTTAAAGAAGGGTTATAACAAGAAGTGTGAAGCAAATTTGCAATCAGCCCACCCTACAGGAAGGAGTGTGAGATGGAACAAACTTGGAATTTGGCTGTGTGAAAGTAAATGCTGGGAATTAAAATCAGTAGGTAGACTGAAAGGTCTGTAGTTTAAGCGATGTGGAAGGTGCACAGCTACAACAGACTCCCTAGTTGTCCTGTGTCACTGTCAGAATTCCACATAGCTATCATTCCCTTAATTGCCAAGGCAGTTGTACTATATGTTGGATACATAAAAAATGCTGGTTGGAGCATAAAAAATACGCTCATAATGCTTTTCTTGATGTTTTCCCACATTTTTTAAAAATGTATAGTTTGTTTGAAAGGCTCAATGCATCCATTTTCTTGTTTTATCAGTACATGGAAATGGAGGCTTAGTATCTGTCATTCCTCTCAGTGTTCTTACACATAATCAAATGAGTCTTTGCCATTATTTTTATTAATTTCTTTTTCTCTTTCAGGTTACTTTGTACTTTGCAGCAGTTATAAAATTAACCTGATAGGTGAACCACAGAAAACGGGATGACATTTTTGAGTGCCCCTCTACATCTCATAGTGATGCCCATGACTAAGATATTATCTTGTCAGCTGTCAGTTTGCTAACAGGGAGGATCAGGGAAACAAAAAAACCAACCAAAACCTCCCATACAAAATCCCCAAACAAACAAACAAAACCCAAATCAAACCAAACAAAAAAAAATAAATAAAAGGAAGTAAAAAAAGAAAGAATATGTATAGAAAAGAGAAAAAAATACTAATAAAATCAGTCATCAATAGGTAGTGATGTCCTTTACTGTGAAATTTTATGTCAGTTCCTATTCTCATGGTCCATCAAATGCTACTATTCTAATCATGTGTCAGATCTAATCAGAAGGAGCCAGTCCGCCTACCAAAATGTTTTGTGCAGCTGGGAGCTTCATGTCATGACCAATCAGGCACTTCTGTCTCTGTCACTTTATCATATATGTTTTAAATATATTACAATAAACTCTGTGCCTAGGGGGTGTCTTAAAGATTTTAATTTTTATTATATTTATAATAATTTGAATGCCAAGGCCAAAAGTTTTTCTTTGCTTCAGTAACTTGAGCAGCTTTAGTGAGGCAAAAAGAAAATGAAAGGAATGATGAAGCTGCCTCTTAAAGAGTTTTATTTTGCTTTGTTTTTTCCCTCAAGGTAAAAACTTACTTGCATGGCTAGGAAGATACAACTCATTTCCACAGATCTCTCTCTTTACACTGTTTAAAAAAACACTACATAGTCAGTATAAATCAAATGTCATTTTTTTAAAATGTGTGGTCGAAAGTTTGCACTTCATATAAGGCTATGGAAAAATACCCTGGTTTATGCTGGGAA
This sequence comes from Grallaria varia, assembly GCA_013396735.1. NCBI lineage: Eukaryota > Metazoa > Chordata > Aves > Passeriformes > Formicariidae > Grallaria > Grallaria varia. The sequence continues at coordinate 165,843 of VWZG01012499.1, read as the reverse complement.
TAAACTTGATATAGTGGCTATTTAATTTGAAAAAAAAAAAAAAAAAGGCAAATAATAGAGTGAAACGCAAAGTTCTGGTCAGGATGATAATATTTTTCCCTCAATGAATAAGCATCTTAGGGCCAGGATGCACACAGAGTTTCTAAGAGGGCTTATTAAGGGCATTGGCTGATGTAAACACTGCATTACCACTGCCACACACAGTTTTGGAACCTCTTGGCTCTGAAGAAACCAACCAAAGTTCAAGCTCAATTCATCCTTCTCTGAACATCCTAGCTATCCAAACGGCTGGAAACTTTAATAACTACACTAACAAACTGTCAAAACCCAGAACTTAAAATAATGACTGAGTAAAACAGGGCAAAAAAAGAGAGGCAGGGAAAAGCATGAGCAACAGAAAAATTAATTTCACTCCGTTATTGTTTTCAGACTTATCTACCTCTCCTGAAGAACAGTTTCCAAAGTATTAGAAGCTATATCATATCTTTTCTTTCTTATTCATTTTTCCATTTTAGAAGGTCACCTCCTGAAATTTCTCCACCTCCTCCTTCTAGTCTTGAGTGATGAAATGAACCCTTGGCCTGAAAACTGCTGATGGAGAAGCAGTCCACTGGGAGGAGAAGAAAAAATAATTTGTAACAGTTAATGAAATTAGTTTATTCCAACTTTATTTCCACCTATAGATTACAAAGTACTCAGATACATAATTGGTTTTATTTTTTCACAGGCTTTGGGAAAAAATTTCTAGTGAAAACTTCGCTTACGAACAGCTGACTTTAAATATCTGAGCAGAAAAAAAAAAACAGACCCCCTCCAGATCAGTTATTTAGCCAGAGAAATGTCATGACATTATTCACCTTCCTGAACTTCAATGGCTTCCTTTTTAAAAACACTCCAGCACAGTAGCTGTCCTCCTCTAAGTACTCCATGAAGATTTTAAGCATATTAAACTGATAACAGACTGATGAATATTTATAGTCAGATTTTCTTTCTTTTCTCCAACAATTGTCTGTGGAAGGTTCAGGAAAAATTTCCAGGATAAAATTCAGCCTGGAAAAAACATAATAAATAGCACTGTCTCCTGTTCATAAAACATCACTGACTTTCTGAAGTCTTTCTAAAGTCAGTAGACGATTTGAGGAACAGATCTTTACGAATATTTAGGCTCTAGGCCTTTGTCCATAGTCTGAACCCTGTACCCACCACCTTTTCACATCCTTTTACAGGCTATAACATAGGTTGTAATGTTTTTTGTCTTGTTTAGGCTCATTGGGAAGCTCTCATTTCCTGGAGGGCAAAGGACTCCTTGACTAGATGGAGAATTTTAGTTCTGTAGAAGCTGTCTGGATGGACTGCTACTGGTTCCCAATGAAGAGTGAGGGAGACAATCAGACATTACCCTAAAAATACCTGTAAGATTTTAAGCGAGTACCTCAGCTATTCTTCTGCCACCTTGCTGGACCAACCTTATAGAAACATGGAGTAATACTGAGACATTCATTATTATCCACTCGCTCTCCACAGCCTGCGAGGCATTTCTCCATGCCCTCGCCACTCCCTTCAAATGACCTCCTCTTAATCCTGGGTGCCAGTGAGCAGGTGGTGAGCAGGTATTGGTATCACAGCCTACAAATGGGTTGAAGGAACTCTTGTCTGCAACGAGTTCTGCGCCTGCCAAACGAGTGACCTGAGACATACACAAATTCAGAAGAAGAGCTCATTTGGAATGGCTGTGTCATCAAGTGTTCTGTGATCAGATCTATCCCACTTCAGAGAACCTTCCTTCAGCTACATCATGACAAATGGAAGTATTTTATCCTCAATAAATATGGGAAATTTTTGTGGAAAGCTAACCTTCTAATCTTGCATGAGATGAGCCCACCTCCTGCTTGAACATTGTACCTTCTATTTGATTCTGAATGTACAAGAAATATCTCTCAGCATTTTATCTGAAGTACCTTTAACCTCTTCTCTTTAAATACATGTTACAGATGTTTCTGTTTATCAGCTTTCTGTCTTTGTGTAGGACAAAGGTCTTTTGACTGCTTTCTCTGATCACTTGGGAGAGATTAGATTTTATCTTTCTAGCCTTACTCAGAACCTTTTATTTTATATTTCTCATATGCCTCCAGCATCTCTCTTTAAAACAACACAATGTTTTTTCCAACCTGAAGACTACAGAGGCTGTGATTCCCTTTCTCTCCCCAAGGCTCATCTAAATTCTGAGTTGTAGGATTCCCTCTAGAAGGACAGTACACAGTGACAGTTAGCTGTCCTCAGGTTTCCATGACAGTCTAGTAAACAGAAAACATCATCCACAAAGGAAAAAAAAAAAAAGTAAATTTTAATTTAGCATCTCATAGCTTTTCCATTCAGAAAATACTGATATGGTTGAAAAACACCAGCTTAATGTTATCTGATAAATTTTTAGAATTTCTTTACAGCCTAAGAGCTTAACCCTAAATGACCTTGCAGCTTAGATGACTTTGGAATTTTTCTAATTTTTGGAAGAATATAAGAATTATCTCTCCTTTTTTGTCTAGAAGTAAAGTCAGACAAAGCAAGGTGAAAACTGGTTTTTCCCTTAAATTTGGGCAGAACATATAGGATTTTAGTGTAAAAATTATTTTCAAAGCTGACTCTGAGTCTCACATATTTTCAAAAGATCCTGACCCTTTGGAAATTTGCGCTCTGTCTTGAAAGAGCTGATATTTGTATTATAAGGTGTGAGCAGTCTGACAGTTGAGAAGATACAAATTTTCTTTCCTTCCTGTGTCTCTTCCTCACAAGCATGTATTAATTACACTGGGGAGGCTCAGAAAATGTTATTATGAAGACCCATTAAGGACCGTGTTAAATGAGACTGAACACTGAGCTCTCCATGGCTATACATCTAGAGTGCTGGCACAGGGAAAATGTTTTAAAAACTTTCCTTTCCATATTGTCCCATGCAAGAGCTTGAAAATGAATTATTTCAGGGCAGGATAATGGAGAGAGCCAGTGGGAGTGCTCCCATCCCACCCTGGTGCTGAGTACTCTGTAGTTGAGCTTCCTTAAGACAGAGTTACGTATGTTGTTGGGGGATTGAAGCTTCTGGTGATCCTGCCTGTCAGGCTCATGTAGTTAACTTGTCATCTTTAATAGTCCCAGTGTGGGGATTCCTGAAATAATTACACCGAGCTAATTATCTGAAGTCTGATTCACCGCAGATGACGCTTGACTAGTTGGAGTGCGGCACAGATTCTTCTCCCCAGCAGCCCATTTATCTGAGATGAGTCAGGAAAACAGTGATCTCATAACTCTTACAAACACTATTCTGGGATATGGTTTAGTCACGGAGATTATTTTTTTTTTCAGAAGGGTTAATAAGAACAACATAGTCATCATAGCAATAAAAGTGGTTTAAATCAGGTCCGCGATGTCTGAAGAAAAGTGTTGGAATGACCTTCAGGTTTTACAGAAGTATTTGTGTCCTTAAAGCATCACTACCATGCAAGAAAGCCTCACAGCTGATACTGTCAGATTTGCTAAAGCTCAAGGAAGCAGTGGGGAGATTACTTTCTCCTTTCTGAATAGTTACCCATATCCTGCAGTACTCCAGTATTTGGAGTGATCAGATTTGTCTTGTCCTCCCCCACACACCCTTTGGATCCCACTTTACGTTACCAGTTACGGGGGCGGGCAGGAAAGACAATAAAGCAATAAAAAGATGAGAGAAGGAATCAGGTAAGAAATTGCGCTTGGTGACCAGATCATTTTCTGTCTACTGAATGGGCTTCTCATGGATACTCTATTGCATTGGTAGGTGCTGCAAAACTGGAAGTTATGCAGTATTTTAAAAGCATTCTGTATCAAACACTGTCAGGAACAGCACTCTGAGTAGACTTGGAGTAATATAATGCACAAAATGGATGATATAGGTCATGATAGGCTCTTTAATACAGACGTACACCATTTTCATTCCCCAACTGCCTTCTCTCCCTTTTAAAACCCTTGGTTCAGTACAACTCACTTCTGAAAGTCTCAGTCTAATTTAGGAGAAAGTCCTGCAACTACCTAGACTTCAGCAGGAGTTAGAATCCCCCCTATATGGTTCCTCCAAAGGAAGCCAAGGTGGGTATCTGCCATTCCTGGTCTTATGCAGCACAACGGTCCAAAAACCAAAGGGGCTGTTTCCATAAAGCCATTAGCTCCAGATTCATAGTTAGAGAGAAGAAAACCACCACTTTAAAGATTTGGGGGTATTTTGCATTCAGCTACTTCTGATACATACTGTATCATGGCAGGCCCAAAACAAGAGACAAAGATGTAAGATTTGAAAGTTCTAGTGGGTAATATGGAAGAGATTAAGCTCTGATAGCCAGTTAACTCTCTTGATAACACATCCAGGGTAGCTGTAGACATAATTGTTACAAAATGTCCTTTGAATGGATAGATATGTAATCATGACATTTAATTCAGAGGCGGCAGAAAACAGCAAGGTGTTAGGTTCTCAGTTTTAAGTTTCAAGCCAGCTGCTGTCTCTGCCTTTAATTTTCTGGTGTTCATTCTTGCAGATACCAAAATTATCTTCTATGCTTGTATCTCTGTCTTTTCTTTAATTTTCTTGCAAGGTACTTCTGTATTTCCAAGCTGCATTAATGCAGTTGTGCATCAGTCATGTAACTGGAGTCTTGCATGGCATCAGGACTAAATACAGAATCTACTTCTACTTGTCCCCAAAGTCCTACTCCCTACAACTGTAGATAGAGCAGATATTTTTCTTTGAAACCTGCTGCTCCAAGAAAGTTTTCACTCTGAAACTTTCACTGGCTCAAGGGCTGAGAAGCAGAATTCATAAAAGATATATCAGACTTTCAAACTGGATATAATGAACTGCAATCCCAGTCTCTGTTCTTCATTGTATTTCTACCCCATGCAAGGTGCCTTTCAAGCCATTGTCTGACCTTGGTATCTCTCCAAAAAGTGGCTTTGGTGTGTTTCCAAGTGTTTCATTCATGCACAACAATCATTTGGTGATGAAGAGACTCTCTCTGTCGTCTCTTGTTCTGCCATTCATCCGTGATGCAGGAACGTGAAGTCTGCATCCCTCCGCCAGGGAATGTCACGGGGCAAGGACAGTAGCTGGAATAGTGACATACAAGTCCAGGGACCCATGAATGGGGATGGTGTTTATTAACCAGATGGCATTTTTCCACTTGAGTCAAAGGGAGCCAACGGCATATAAGGGCTCTGTCAGTCCACAGCAGGAAAGGAAATGCCTTTGTCAAATCTCATCAAAAGAAGAATGAACCTACATCTAAAACATTATCATGGGACCAGACCAAACCAGGCATTTCACCAGCTGGTTTTATCCATTCTGCAGCACCTAACCAGGCTACCAAAGTATGTAATTACAAGAGTCTCTTGCAATTCTTGCCAGATAATTTCCCATGGTAGGAGTTTAAGCACAAGCAGTTGTTCAATGACCTGAAAGCTCTTCATCACCCACCAGCCTTATCTCACATTTCTGTAGCTGCACAGCGCACAGAGACTGATTTGTTTTCACCCACCTTGTTTTTAGCAGCTCAGAGCTGCAACTAAAAGTTTCCATGTTTTACTCTTTTTGCATATCTTACTCTATGTTGACTTTAAAACTGGAGGCTGCAGATCCTATGGCAGTGTGATCTTTTAGTGTTTTCTGAATTTCTAGTAGGCTCCCCCTTCTAAGGAAGAGATTTAAAGACAAATATTAATTTACAGCATCACATTGTGTGTTTCAAGAGCTTGTTAAATATTTAAATAGAGTTGTGACTGTTCCAAGAATGTCCCAACCTACAAACATAAGAAGGATGATACATATTTTTTTATCTTGCTAGAAAGATGTCAATTTAGGTTGTGTTTGCCTTATTCAAAATGAAATGTCCTTAATATTGTACAGGAGAGTGTGGAAATCCACTATACATTGAGGAGCTCATATTCTATATTTGCTGTACGAAAACCCGATTGAGACTGTTTTGAAATTCATTAAATGTAATAAAAAAAACCCACTCAGGAATTTCATGGCTTTTGAATCATAGACTTTTTTTTTTTCCCCTTATGGCAATGGAGAGTATTTCCTAAAAACAGTATCTTGTTCTGGCTGCTGCAGTTCTGTCTTTTCACCTGACCGTTTCCTCGTCTCAGGTCTCTGAGTAGCACCCACGAGAATACTTGTCTGCACTGCACTTCAATCCAAAAGGACTGTGGGAGATACAAATTGTTGAAATGTTTGCCCCACTTAACCTCTGCTCCATCAAAACTAAATGTTGTTCAGCAATCAAGTTGTCTAAATCTTGGTTACAGCCAGTGGATAGACACGGCTTCAGAATGATTTACCCTATTTATCTAAACACCTACCAAACTCAGGCTGGGAACAGCCTTCCCATTAGAGATTCCCTTCTTTCCAGGTACACCAAACTTTTCCTGAAGTGAGATATTCAGCTGAAATCTCATTCTTAAGACTCTGAAAGAAAACTGGCATTTTACATTATTTCCACCTAAAGATCTAGTTTAACCTACAACACGGAGAAATTACACTGGTGTGCAACACAGAGCTGGTAGCCCTCAGGGCTACAATAACTCACTCCCTTGTTCTATAAATAAGACCAGAGGAAAGGCAGGGTAATTTATCTTTGCGTTTGACAAGCACTGGTATTTTATAACTGGCAGAAGCCAAGGAAAACACCATTTGATTTGCATGATGAGCGACAGTGTTACTGGGGCTAACAAATCCATTTCAATAGAAGCACTCTGAGCTGAACAATACATTCATTAAAAGAGCAGTTTCCTGATTAGACAGTGGAGCAAATAGCTCTTTTTCTTCCCATTTTGCCATCAAAGCCACTTTACATAAGCGATAAGAGAGAACAGAGCATATGTTTATCTGGCTGCCACTTGTTCAGTGGGTGTACAATGACTGTATGGCTTTTCGATGGAGCAGAATGGGGATGACACCAGACCTGTGCAACCACAAATATACAAAAACAAGTCTGATCTTACAGTCAGGACTAATGATCAGGTCAGCTGGATTTTTTACCTTTCCAAATTACCTGACGGGGTAATTTTAACAGCAAGAATATTATTAAAATTGAAATGAATATGAGCGGGATCTGAGAAGAGGAGCATTTCGCTGGGTTGTTGCCCTTGCATCCATGACTTAATTGATGGAAAAATCAGTTATTAATAGAATCTATTATTTGCAGGATAGAAATATTAATTCTAGTTTATGGGGGAAAATTAACAACCCAATACTCACAAACCACTATATCTTTCAAATTTGCCACATATCACCAACATCGGGAGGTCAGAGGCAATCTCAGTTTCTGGAAACTGTTGGCTTTTTATCCGCATTGATATATACTTATTTCAAACCAGTCTTTCAGAGAAAGATAGTGCTTAAAAAATTACTGAAAATGAGGGGGAAAGGCATGAAAATGTACTACCGATCAGGAAGGGAAAGAATCAGAAAATCAGTGAACTAACTTTCCTTGCACAGAAACCCCAGGATGAGCTGTTTGGTTGAGAGGATAAAGAAGGAGTGAAAGAGGCAACAAAGTATGGAATGTGGAAGAAGAAAATAAAAGGATTAGAGAGACAGAGAGACTTTCTGTATGAAACCACCAAAGAAGAGAACAGAATAGAAGGAACAGAGAAATCGGAGCAGCAAATAAAAAAGAAAATAATCAAAGGGAATTAAGGTCACAGAATTAAGGCCTCACAAAATATTTTTTTTCTTTTAATTAAAAAAAAGGAAAGGAAGAAAAGATAAAATGCTGTTGAGAAGAGAAAGTTGTAGTATTGCCTCACCAAAAGAAAGAAAAAAGAAACATAATGCAGTGAGAAGAAAACATTAGGGAGAGAGAAAAAATGTAAGAAAGTAGCAAAGGGTTGTCTGCACTTTGGTGTATCTCCCATTTCCTTGTGGATGCCCATCAGTTCTGTTGTTCCCAGTGCTGACCCAAGAACTTTCATTACCCAAGAACTTTAATCACTATTGCTATGGTTTTTTAGCAACTCTTACAGCACAGAGGTATTTTCAGTGGTTTGGAACTGGGATAACACTGTGCAATTATTTAAAAGAAACAGCATGACATGAGCAATTATAGATCTCTTTAGTCTGATAGGAATCATTGACAAAATAATGGAATGACTAGTAAGGGATCCTGACTGATAAAGAAATTAGAGTTTACAGAAGAAAAGATCCATCAAACTGACTGGGTATATTTTGACAGCACCATGAAGTTAGACAGCAAAAAGCAAAATGTTGATGTAACACACCTGTATAGCAGGAAAACATTTAACTTGAAGTCTGATGACTTCTGGATTAATCAATTGAAATACTATAAAATCAACAGGGCACGTTGTAAATATTTCAAAAACTGACTAAATAATAGTTCTAAAATATTCACAGAAACAGGCAAGATCGTTGATCTGCTGTCTTTACTGTAATCCCATAAAGCTTGGCTCATAGCTGAGAAAATTTAACGTTTTTTTCTCATATTTAAATAAATTAATCTTCTCTCATAATCTTGAAAGATGCCTGTAAATCATGTTAATAAAGTTTTCAGGTGATGTAAGATGAAAGAAAATAAAATAATGCTCAAGAGAAATCAGTGATAGAACATACTGTGATACAAAGTTCACCATGAGGAGGCAAAAAAATCGTAAAGGAAATAAATTTCTTAGAATATGTCCAAGTATAAAACCATACATTTCATAAAATAAGGATACCATACATAATTGCAGAATAATAGATCTTGCTGTAGGAAACACTGATGAAGACTCAAGGTTTATGGTGGAGAATTATAGTTCCCTATATAAAAAGACTGGTCAAAATGGTTACCAACATCTCAAAATGTGCAACTGGGAATGTCCTGAATAGGAGAACTTACATTCTCTCTTGCAATTAGCACAGAATTGAGTACTAGTGGAGTACTGCATCTTCTTATGGCTTGTCCTTTAAAATAGGAATTTAGGCAGCTGGAGAGGGTTCAGAGAATATTGAGAAAAACAGTGAGTTAGTTGCATGTCTTGAGCATTTAATCTATTTAGATCGCCTAAAACCAGCTATTGGTGAGTTACTTGCAACCTGCATGCTTAGGGAACAGATCAAAATTAGTAGGAATTTGGGATTCCTAGTTTTTATTTTTCTAGTAATTTATTTTTCTTATGCTTTATCTAAAAGCAAGGAATATCTTCTCTCTCTTCGTGTAATGGGGAAGGTTCAGGCAAGAGCACAAATGCTATTTTTAACAATAGAAGCTTTCCGTCACTGTAGCAATGTATCCAGGCAGGTAATACATTCTGCATCACTGAAAATCTATATAGGAATATTTGATTTTTCCCTCAAAGATATATTCTAGCTCAAGGACAACTACTGGATGTGAAATGGGATTTAATATAAAGCAATCCAATGGCCTGTGTTAGGAGGAGGTCAGACTAGCAGGTTGTGATGTGCTTTCCTAGCCCTGACATCTATTAAACCCACATAAATGTATGCTCTGGAAAAACTTGACATAGCCACTAATGCCTCTCTGCTAAAAAAAAAGTCAGATGGTGTAGCTTTGTAAGTGTGTAATGTGTGTATCATGCTATAGACTAAAGAAATGCAGTATAAATCTTATAGAAAAGTAAATAACAAAAAATTAAGAGCAGTCTCCTTGTCCCTGTGTGTCTCAAGTAATTCTAAAATGTTAAAAATATATATATATATATATATATATAATTATCAGACTGGGATTAGTAAAGTAGTGTTGACATTCAGGACCAGTTGTGGAGGTGCAGCATGGACCTTATGCCAAGAGAGGCTCCAATGGCCCAGGTATCTGTCAGAGTTTCTTAAAGACTGGATCCCAATTTGTTAGAGCCACATATACTCAAAACCCAGGGTAACACCAACATATATGTAAAATTTGAAACAGTAAATGCTTCTTAAAAACAAAGGTTCAGCATTCACTTATGCTGCAGGGAGAAAATATTTATACGGTATAAACAATAATAGCCTACATCACTGCTTCCAAAACTTTGCTTTGAGACTTGGGGGAAGCCTTCAAAACTTGTGATGACTTTTCAGCGAGGGCAAGAGGGAAGTTTGAATGTGTCTGACACTGAGAGGTTGTGCTGCTGTGCGGGTTTTTCTTCTGCCCATCAATGTTGAACAAGGATAAAGTATTCCCCGTGTTTGTACCCCTGTGTGGCAGTGGCCTTGAGCCCTCTCTGTGGGCTCAAATAAGGGGCCCTCCCTCCCTGCCCTCCTCCTCTCTCCAGGGAGGGAGGCAACAACCATCTCTCTGCCTTTCATTGTTTAGGCGCAAACTGACTAAATTTAAGAGGTGTATAAGGGTTGTTCTGGAGTCGTACCCTTGCAGGGAAGAGGGGCTTGGCTTCAGCTGTTAAATGGTCTGCCACTTCTATTCTCTTCTTTCCCACTGAAGATGTGATTCCAACCTGCCTCGCATCCAGCAGAGTGGCAAGGCAGTCAGAGAGCAAGCAGATACTGCGTTAATGCACCTTGCAGAGACAGTTTTCTGTTCACGTTTGGTAATACATCACTTACTGAGAGTACTAAAAAGAACCTCCACACCTCTCTGTCTTTTACAATAAGGCTTTATTCTGCTTTCTCTTAGTATGTGTCGCAAGATGTCTTTTAAAAGGCTGCAGGAGGAAGCGAGAATGCTATGCAAGCTTTTCCTAGGGAATTGAAAGCCATTTGTATCATTATTTAGGCAGTGCCAGTAGAGGTTGTTCACCTACAAAATCATTAAATTCAAAGAAGCCTTAACATGGCATAAAAGTTCCTGTAGTCAGCAGAAGTTACATCCATATGTACTCCATCTTTTAATCTCATAACTGACAGCTACTGCTACGGTTTTGTGACATGTGACATTAGAAACAGGGCAAATTACCTGACTGAGGAAGATACATGCACTGATGTGCTTTACCTCCAAGAAGTCCAGATGTGATCTAGCTAAACCAACTCTGCTCAGAAGATAAATTCATCTATGCAACTGTGGAAGAGCAACTCTCAGGCCCACTAATGTTATGCAAGAGACACTCAACTAATGTCACACAAAATGTAAATACTAATGCTTTGTTAATAGTTCCCGCTCTCTGTAGATGTCATTCCACATTTATGTCCATTCACTGGTGTCTTCACAGGCACAGCTAGGAAGACATTTCGGCATGAAAAGATAAAATGGAGGTGGAATTCAGAAACAAACCACCTTTGCTCCTGGTTGGTGCATTGAATAAGATGCACCCCAGTTCATCACGCAGCTCCCATGATAGTGCTGGCATGCAAACACATAAAAAGAAGGAAGGCATTATCTGAATTTTGGCAGCAGGAAGAATATTTCTTTTTTTATTGCTTCTATATTGAATGAATTTTGAAAAAAAAATTAATAAGAAAACTTTCAGTTCACTGTTGAGAATCAGGCTAGAAAACCAGGTCCACAGTAGTCCCGCTGAGTGCCCCATTCACTCAGATGTAAAACCAATCTTTCTCCAAGCCAATGAATGTTAAATCTTTTATTAAAAAATAATTGCTTCAGCAAAAATGACTGGAAGGGGCACTATCTAGTCTTGTTTTGTCAGTCACTTGGAGGTGGGAGAACCACAGGTCTTGAAAATGAATCATCAAAATTTGAGAACAGTCTAAATAGTAGTCTGTTGGCAGTTATATCCCAAGACTCTCACTCTTTGACTTGTTATTAGAAACATTATATTTTCAACCATGGAAATTGTTTCCTGAGGACACTTCTTTTGAAACAGTCACATTCCCACACAGGATTTTACTTGAATCAAATCAGAATTTTATGATGAAAAGCACTGTCAGGAAATGCTAACCCATTTTTATTTATTTTAGGATTGATATTAAAGCCTTTTCTGCCAAGAGGAATCTGCTAGAAAATAAACTTCTAATGGAAATCAGGTGAATCCAGAATGCTACTAGCTTTAAAGAAATGTATAAAAGATATTTTCTGAAAGAACCCTGTATTTTCATCATACTGCACTGAAACTATTTTGAACCAAAAATAAGACTATTTAGCAAACCAAATAATAACAAAGTAACTTTGAAACTTCACTAGATTTTCCTGGGAGATTTCTAGTGCCACCCATTCTTTGTAAGCGTACATATTTTTGTATCTTTCTGTAGGACTCTGTTAGTTCACCCCCTTACATGTGGGCAGTCTGGAGCCACAGAGCTCCTGTGTTTATGCTCCTCAGAAATTCTTCTATGGAGCTGCTATGAAGGCACTGACTTTTCAGAACTGAGTTTGGTCCTGACAGGGTAAATAGCTGGACTCCTCATTTCAACATGGTATTTGCATCCTACGTACAATCACAGTCTAGAATTTACTGAAGAACAGAAATGACAGCTTTCACAAAACCTTTGAAAATAAATGAAGGTCTTGACAACGTTGGTGATCTTGTGCAAAAGATGCTGTTTAATGTATCTTTGCTCCCAAGCGTAGAGCACTATTATTTTAAATGAACATTAGATAAAACTTCTGCTCATCATTTCTCCCTCCCTATGCAGATACTTGTGCAACCCTGAGGCTTCTGGTGGATATTGTACAACGGGCATGTCTTGCATGTATCAACCAATCGCTGTCTGCATTGTGCTTCAGGAGCTGTCAGAGATAATTCCTTTTAACCATCACAGCAGAACTGGAATTCAGCCCAGATTCTGGAGGAAGCTTTGGGTTCATCATACAGTCTATAAATAATTTGTTCAAACACTGCCACCTCATCCATGCACAATAGGACGTGGGAGAGCTTCTCTTTATCCCCTGCGTAAGCAATGATTACTTACACAGTGCACCAATTGCGCAGCGTTTGGGGATTGCTCTCAGGAGATGTCGCTTGTTGTGCTTAAATATGAAAGATGACAAGCTGGAATTACCCATGCATTTTCTACAATGAGCTTTCCCTTCTTATTTCCCACTTTTCCAGGCAAAGTGGCCTTACACTTCTCAGCAATCCCACACGTAAAGTAGTGTAAAGACTTTCTACTGCAGAATAGTGTACTGAACACTGAATGCTACCACTAAGGTCAAACACTGTTTCCTATTGAAGCTCTGCTGCCTAGTGAATTACTTAAAGGAAAAGGACTATGAAGTCCTTATAATGTAAACTCAATTCTTTCACTATTTCACTCTGTAGGTTTCAGCAAGCAACTCATTTCATGTTTTCACTGTGCTGTCTGTTAGATAGAGTTGTGTCCTAGTTATAGTGGCTGGGACCAGTTTATCACTGTGGGAATGTAACTGGAACTGTGTATTCCATACCCTCTCTGCCATTTATCATGAACTGTTAACGATGCATTGTTTGCAACAGCTGCCCAGGACACACCTGACACCCTCAGGCTATAAACTGTCTGCATGGGAAAAACAGAGATAAGAAGGTTCCCTGTCTTCACACCAATGATTCAGGTGTGATAACTCCCCTCCAGGAGTCATTAACACCTTCACACCCAACCTGAGGGGTCATGTCTGCTAATGGGCCATCAAGTAGACCAAAAATATCCTGTGACTCACTGAGTAAACTGCCCATTGTGAAAACCCTCACCCTGGGGGAGGTACTGGGTGTTCCTATCTGAACTGAAGCATATATAAGCTTGGGGTTTTGGAACTTGAGGCACTCACTCACTCGTCAGACTGAGAGGAGGACCAGAACCTCAACAGGACTGCAACTACCACTCTCAACCAGACTGCGACCACCAACCTTCTGGAAGGAAAACAGGTTTTCCTTTTTTTTTTTTGCTTTGGACTCAGGGGACCACGTGGTGCTCAGCACAGGGGCTGGTGAGCACCATACTGTTTGTGCCCCAGGGGGCTGGGTTGTACAACTGGGTTTTGAGGGCTGAAACCAATTTTCCTTTGTATCAGTGTATCTATTGTAATCTTTTTAATAAATTGTAGTTCGGACTTCTAAACTCTTTTGAGTTGGATTCATTTCTCCTGCCGGTTTACTTTTAAAACCAGCACAAGTTGACAGTAGTTGCCTGTCTTAAAGACATGTGGTGAGGTTAATTAGCTGATGTTTGCACTGTGTTTTGACAAAATAAAAGTGCTTTTTACAGTCTAAGCGCTATTATTAGAGCATGTTGAAATTTCTGAATAAAAGCCATTTTCATTGGAAAATACAATTTTGTTGAAAGAAACATTATCCCTGTAAAGTAGTTGCCTTTCTTCTAGAAGATGTAACAAAACAGAATAAAGTGGTCCCTTCCATGTGCAAGTCAAAAAACCAACCAAACAAACAAACAAACAAACAAAACCCACCAGGGAAAAATTCAGTAGCATGAACTACAAAACAGCTTTTGTCCCTATAGATCCTGCTTAGCTGTTCCCTGACTGACATGGGATTCTGATCCTGCATCACACTTATAACCACTCTAATTGGAGGCAGTTCCACAGACAAGCATCAGAGCCATCCAGTGTGGGGAATATGCCAGAGCAAAGCATCAATTACTTGCATAAACGGGATGGAAGATTAAAGTTTGCCTTTCCCAGCTCTGTGTGTGACTTAAGATACTTGAAGAAAGGGCTGGAGAAATTGTTTTCTATTTATTACACAACTGTATTTGAAAGTCTGAGAAGCCTAAGTGAGAAAAACAGTGCATCTCCAAATATGTAGCAATCTGTTACAGGAATTCCCTGTAACATAAAATTTTTGATTTTATGATGTAGCTTTAGCTTATCATTTTCTTGTCCTAGTATGGAAATGGAAGAAAAATCAAAGCAAGTTACAAATGGATTTTCTACTGATACAGAGTCTACTAAAAGTTTGCCTTTGGCAGCCTTGAGTGACTAATAATAGAAATGAGCTACTTCTCTCATTTATTTTTCAAACCTAGAGGCAAAAGTTGGATTCCCTTATGCTCCTCCTACCCTCACACTTTCTATTTTTATCTACTTTAATGAGACTGGGGGGGATTATAATTTTTAGTGTTACAGGGCAACATTGTAAAGTCTTTTGACCAATGAGTGCTTTGACTTCTGGTTAATATTTTTACTTTTATTCTGGCTTCATATAACTCTAATAGAGGTAAAAGGGCGATAGGGGGCTAATTTTTTTCTTCCTGTGTTTTGATTTTTAGTGAAAATTTTCACTGAAATATAAGTAGGAACAAGAAAAAAGTAAATTTAAAACTTTAGGAGTGTTTCTCTTCTTCCCAAACAGCTCTAACTCAGCTTTTCTTGGCAGATAAACTTTCAGATGAAAGAAGAATCCGTTTTCAGCAAGGGTTTGCTTCCAGGTTTTCTTCTCCATAACAAATATATTTTCCAGTGGATAAAGGCAACAAATCAATCATAGACATCTTTATAGCAATCTTTATGGATTTAAAAAAAAACCTTTTCTTTCCCTTCAGCTTCAGAATTCTGCTGCTTCGAGTCAAACACACATGATTGTTTCTGTTCCTTTTTTGCCTGCTATGGCAGCTGAACTGCTTATAAGATTTTTCAGTCTCTTCAAAAATCCTTTCAGTATGTCTACAGCTTTTGTAATAACAATGCCCCAAAGAGAGCATCGTATTCTTGCTAAAGCCTCCACAGTACTGTCAGGAGTCCATTAATTATTTTTTATTCATGCATCTCAGAATGATGATTCCTTTCTCTACCACAGCATTGTTTCGTTGACTATTGTTCAGTTCAGGATTCATCATTCTTATTAAGGCTTATTCTTTTCTGTCTAAACAGGATTTCTCCATTTCTACTCATACATTGATATTTCTTGAATATTGAGTGCTTGTTTTTGTTGAAATTTTATGCTAATTTTAAGGTAGTGTCTCCAGCTAATTTTTAATTTGAATTCCATCCTCCCAGGTGTTGACAACCTCTTGCAGCTTATTGTTCACCTCCAATTTTGTAATCATGATGTCTGTTTGGTTATGCAACTTAATAAAAATATGGAATTCAGATTTAAACACAACCTTTTAACTCATGGGTAACAAGCCTTCCCAGCTGGATCATAAAGCACCTATGATAACTCTGATATTGACAACTGTTTTCAAAGTTTTCTGTGTCCACCTGATAAGCCACATGATTTGGAACATATTCTCTAGAATATTGCCATAAAGATATCACTTTAAGCTTTTTGTTTGTTTGTTTTTAAGAAACTTGACTTCTACACTTTCTTACATAAAAAATCCATCTATTATTTCTCATTATCCAATATATCTATTTGACATTTTCAACTTTAGGATAAAGGTAACATTTTTTGCAACTTCTATTATGACTAATACCCTTGTTCTCTGAGATCAAGAGGTTAAAAAATTTGGGGTTTGGAAGAGACTTTAAGACAAATATGTTATTTGTCAGTCTCAGAGGCTTTACTTCCACCGAGTTTTAGAAATTGTCTTACAGCTATATTTAAGACCCCTAAAATGGCTAAAGGTAAATTATTTTGCATTGGACAGAGAGAAGCCATATTAAAGCATTATTTTCAAACATCCCTTAGACTAAGTGTTTATTCTTCACTGCTCCTCACCTTTTGCAGTCCTCTGCATCTTTTGCAAACTCTACATGCCTCTTTTAATCCAGCAATGTTTCACTTTCAGCTTGTGCCCACTAAGACAAATCCTTTGCTGGGGAAGACTGGTAACAATTTATTGCCTTCATCAGATGAAAACCTCTGAAACTGGCTGAGGATGCCCAACTCATTTCCTTTAAGTTTTGAAAAATAACACCTACATCCCTCCTTTCCAGGGCCAGAACCCATCCCCACGATTGTACAATCTGTTCAGTAGTGAAAGCAAAGTACTGAGTAATTTCTGATCATGGTTTTGCATAAAGGGAGCAAAGGAGAACACTACCTTTTTCATTTCTAATTGCAGTGCAGATCACCTGGTTTACTGCCTCCAGCTGAATCTCCTAATTACCAAAATGCTTTAATCATTATGTACTCTTGCAGTGAAGGTAATATTATGACAGCTGTTTCCAATACAATGAACAGCAGCTGAACTGAATAACCACTGAATGGAGCAAATCCCTTCAAGGACTTTGCCTCTTTCATCGTTCAGCTCTGTCCTTTATATCATGACTGGCTCAGGAGATTTCTGCCTTCTGTTAACTGCTGTTCTTCAGGACCAGGAGCCAATTGCTGGTGGGATTTGCAGACAGGTATGGTCACCTTCATACAATTGACTGGCTCATTAATGCTGCTGGCTTGGACTCCTGGGAGGGAAATGCAGAGAGGATTGAGATTTGACAAGCTGGAAGGAAAAGTGCTGCTGCTGTTACCAGTGTGGATCTTGGTTATCGTAGTGAGCTGTGCTAAAACTTGCAGGACATAAAGGAAAGGTGTCTCTCTAAAGAGAGACTGAGCTCATTGCTGTACTTGTGATTGCTGCTTTAAATGTTGATAGTGCTCAGAGCAACAGCTGGGGACACCTTGGGTCTTTTGTTAAAGAAAACTACAAAGGAGTGATCTGTGTCCCCTTGTGCCAAAATCTGCTACATGATTTGTCTGTTGTTACCACTTCTGCATTTGCTGAAGCTATCAATACCTACGTGATTTCTTGTAAACACCTCTCATGATCGGAAAGGCAAGAAAGTGTGGGAGACGTTATTGCAGAGCTGTTCATGGTGTGCGATTTGTGCAGATAGGGTAAAGACCATTTGATTCTTCCCTTAAATAGAAACTAAAGAATTTGCTTAATTGGCAAAACTGTTTCTGGCAGAAATCTAGTCACTTAGTTGGGTGGTAAGATACGGCTTGATACAGCAAAGGGGTCACGCAGGCTGTGTACTGGGTATGCTTAACCCTACACATGTAAATAGAACTACTGGAGCCAATCCTGACCCTGCCCTGTCTACTATGTAGATATTCAGGGACTTGTTTTATTTTTCAGAAATGGTTATAGGAAGCATTAGCGGAAGCTGCTTATCACTTCCCTTATATCTATGAGTTAAGTCTGCATATGCAGCACCTTTTCAAGCCTCCTGTTCTGATTGTTTGATGTGGAATTGCTCCTTTTGCCTCTCTGTTATCTGAGAACTGTGAGCACAGTGCACAGAATAACACTAACTGCCTGTACATTGTCTGAAATACATTTTATGCTTGTACTTGAGCTAGAAGCCCATAGTCAAAGCAGCTAATCTGCAAGATTGTACCCCAATGGATTTTTACCTCATGGCATCTTGCAAAGATGTCACTGAAAGGTCAAATACCACATAATTCTCTAAACCTGTCACTGCATTTTTTCTACTTTTACCAAGCGCTTGCTTTGATCTAAGGGGTGTGAAGTCATAATGGTTTGTCTGTCAGTAAAGTAAAGAAATGTGTTAAACATCATCTTTGTATTTCTTTGTTGGGGGAGTGCACTATTTCCGAGCAGACCAAAGGGAAAGTAGCACACTAATTCTCTGGTTTTGCCTTTACCCTAGCACCTGGAACAGGGAAATACCCTTGGCATTTCCATGGTGAAGGGAAGACTGCTTTCCCAAACTCCTGTATAGCAAAGAGCTCTTCTTGTGCTGGTGTCTTTTACATGAGAAAAACAAAATCATGGTTGGAGCTCAATTTTTCTAGTAAACTGGAGTAAGCAATGAAGAAAAGTAGCAAATTTTGAAAAAGGAAATAGCTTTGCTTTTAGACAGTAAGTTGAATTACTTCATATTTGCCATAAGCTAATGTGGATAATCAGGACCTGTACTTTGGGTGACACATGGTAACTTATTAACCCACTGTAATTTAGCTGCATATGGGGATAAAAGGGAAGGGAACAGGCACACTGGGAGTGCATGGAGGTCAGAAACTTGAACTGAGGTGAAATTTGGTGCTATTGAGATCAATAATAAAGATCCCAGTGACCTACTTGGAGTCAGGATTTCCTTCTGGATATCCAGAATCAAAAACCTGTGAGCCAGGATAGACTTAATGTTCTCGCTTTAACAGTGTTTATCTTATGAAAAGTTTGCACTCACTGGATGTGTTGGCATGCTGTATTCCTCCTGACACTGGTCACTGCCCTGGCCCCACTTCTGAGTGCATCATCTACAAACTGCAAGAGCTGCCTTTATGCTATCCTACCGTCTCTAAATTTTACTGACATTTGCTAAGCCCTGCAAAGCATCTCTGAGAGCATTAGAGCTTTGGATTTTCCCTTTAGAAGCTGGATAAGGTGAGAAATATAAATGTCCTGAACTAGACAGAAAGTTGTCTGCAGAGCCTAGGGTAGAANCCTTGAATCCATCTGTGGAGTTTTTTTTCATTTACACAATATTTGTCAGCTGGAAATTTAAACAAGAAAGCTCTTACAAGGGAAGGTTATTAGACTATTAGGGAATAGGTCAGTGTAAATTTTGTTGGGGAATATGTTTGGAGACTTTTTTAATTACTGTTTCTGCAGCAGATTTTTGAAATTCCCAGATACTCAATTTTCCTCCCTCTACCAAATACCCAGCAGCTTCTGACCGAGATGCAGCATTGCAAACCCCCAAGGGCAGACACAGAAAAGTGTTTCTGAACCAGTTAATTTTGTAGCTACTTCAAAAAATGTGTAATAGCTATCCAAGTAAATCAGTGCTTGCTATCTACTGCTTGCTAAATGAAGCACAACTACAGACTTAAGCCCCTTGAAATGTCATCGGAGAATCTCAGTGACAAGGTGGAGTGGTTTTCTGGCTGATCCACCTATATAATTTCTCAGAATTGCACTGATGGGACCTTTTTTTGGAAAAATTACCCTCTCAAAACCAATCCTAAGCAGGACAATGTTGACTGTCATTTTCAAAATAGTATTTAGTGCTGAAGTTCTGGAGGGGGGGAAAAAAAATCAATGTGCATTTGTTAAATTCTCACTGCTCTTTACAAGAACACAATACTTATATTCTGTTAAGGGACCTCTTACTGCGGTAAAATCCACTCTTACTGTGTAGTTCATTCATCCTAGAGCACATTGCACAGGCTTGTGTCCAGACAGTTCTTGAGTCTCAATGAAGAAGATTCCAAAACCTCCCTGGGCAATTCATTCAATTTTTTTTTGTTTTCTGTTGATGTTTTAGAATGAGGCATTAGATTTGAATGAAAGACACGGAAAATGCCTAAACAAACAACCTGTGAACCCCAGAAGGCAGGTTATGGTAGAGATAGAATTTACAGACAGCAACCAATTGTAGGGAACTGAAGACCTCCTTTTCCCACAGGTGCTCACACTCTGACTCTCATTGACTTCACTCAGGGTTGTGGGTGTTCAGAGCTTCTGAAATCCATCCTCACATGTGCAGAGGCTGGGGGTTGCAGTACTAGCTCAGCTCAGAATAGATCTCAGGAGGTCTGACTCATGGTCTCTTGCTCTAATTGCCAGACATTGCAGAGTTTGCAGGGAAATTACTATTGTTATTCAGGAAGGGTGTATTTAACTGTATATATAGATCCATATGCTTGACTAGTGTAAATTGCAGTAATTTCATTGACTTTCACTATCTGAGAATTTTGTCTTCATATTTTAGTAACAATTCACATAAAATTCTGGCTAAAGAAGTTGTGTGCTGGTTATTGGTTTATGATTCCCCCTCCCATCATTGCTGACTGTCCAACCACAGCAATTATGTATAAATAGACCTACCATCATGCTTTCTAATTAATACCTGTCTTTTGGAATTAATTCACTGGTATGATCACAATGCTTTCTTGATGTTGCAGCTAATAATTATCATCAGGAAGTAATGACTGTATGAGGAGAGGTGATTAGGAAGGGTAGTTTTATGGAGTTTTTTGACACTTTGTATGTGGATACACTGTTTAAAATATAAGGATGAATCTACAATGGACAGAGCATTGTAGCTCATTAAGAGCACATAGGTGTTCTTAGTAGCAGGTCTTTAGGCATATAAACAGCTGTTTGCTGTGAGTGTTTTAACTGTGCCAGTTACAGAAGTGGGGACTGGTGCATTGAAGGGCACTCTGTGAGTGGAAGCCCACAAATCGTAACCACTTGTGTGCATTTCCCATTGCACTAAAAAAATAGACACAGCTATTAATTATAATGAAGTATGGAGGTTTCTCCTTTTTCTTGGATTTTTTTGTGTGTGTGGCTCCCATTTCAAAGTAACAATCCAATAACATATTTTCCTCTAAGACAAAAACTAGATATTGTGCAACATGAAAGCAAATGCTTGCTAATGACGTAATACAGATCACTGTTGCATTCAGTACTTTCCTTTTGCTCAAGTTAGTCCTGGAAACTTGGAGTGAAAAACCAAATTTTAAACAGCTCTCTGTAGAAAATATAAGCAAAGAAACTACTAGGCAAGCAAATTCTGATTAACAAATTACTGCCACTTCTTCCCTCTTCCTCACATGGATGTCTTCAGCACAGATTGCATGGAGGGCAGATGAAACAGCTGCAGAAGAAAAATCACACTCATTCCAAAGAGGCCAAATGTTGAAGTGAGGCCAATTTAATCCTAGGTGAAAATATAGCTCCAATAGAAAGTGACCAGCTTTGTTTCCAGAGGGTATGGTTTACTACTGTTGACTTTCCCTTTTTCATGTCAACTTCAGTGTACATCTACACTTGTTTGTTGGAGTTTTTTTTCCTCCTCTATTACGCAAGCAAAAGTTAAGATGTATTCTCTACTGGCAGTTGCTCTGAGAACTGCACTTACATATTATTGTAGTTACAGCAAAGTCAAAGCTGAAGTGCATTATCTGCTTCTTTTTTGCAGATGGAAGAACTGGCTTGGAAAAAGGTGAAGAATAGGCTGATTTATTTGTCATAACAAACCAAATCTGAATCTGATGTTCAGGAAAGCAAAAATACACAAAATTTAAATCTTGCTAAACCCGACCAAAAATAAATTCCTGACAGTTATTTTTTGACTAACAAAAAACATTTGTTTGTGTCTGTGTGCTAAGAATAATTCTTCTTTTAGCATTTGTTAGTGGTTGTTTTTCTTCATGTTACTGGTTCCTGATGAAGGAATGCAGGGACATTTAAATCTCTCTGGAAAAACAATAAATTAAAAAGTTAGTTTGAGCAAAATTTTATAACCATCTTGTCTTCTGCAAACCTTTTGCCAAGTTTTGCTTATTCACGAGGTTTGGGCAAACAGACCCGTGTTTTTCATCAGTAACCGGAACCAGACATCCATGCCTTCTTGCAACTCAGGCCACGATCAGTTCAGAAGCTAAGGATGAGATTCAGGCACCTGAATAGGGCCTCTGGGCTCCAGAAACTATTCTAGAAAGGACAGTCTTACACAGGTTTTGTGTTACAACTGTCAGCCTTGTGGACAAGCCTCCAACAGCAAGGAGGAATAAGAGGCCTGTGTCTGGGCACCAGAATTGTTCTCAAGGAGTCCAAACATCAGCTGTCACTAATACTCCCTCTGAGGAAGGGGTTGTATATTCCATTTTTTCTTTTGTTCAGTGTTTGTTTTATTGTGGTTGTAGTGTTCTCCACAGTTGCTCAATCTATTGCTCAAAGTTCAGATGCTTTTATGACATTTGTTCTTGACTTGCAGAATTTTCACTTCAATCCTGGCCTCAAATAGTTTTCTGTAAAAGATCTCTCTGGATTTGTTGTTTGTCTTGTACAAGCCTTTGCTGGTCACCTCTACACATTGATCCTGCAGGATAAAACCCTGCTTCCAGTTGTTAGTTTTTGTTATGAATCATCTTGGATATATATTAAAAAATAAATCAAAATTTGGAGTTCAGCATTGGGCTGAATGCTCGAGCTTGGTAAATTTGGTCTTTTTTCTTTGCTAATCATGCACTCAGTGTTCAGCCCAGCACCACCTAACATGCAGTCTTCACTCTCTTATATAACTCCTGACAACTTTAACTTCAATCAGGGCATTGAGAAAGCTGTGGTTTGAGAGGAGATTGTTATTGGGGCTTTCCTAAATTGCACCCCAGCAGTGACATTGACTCTCTGTGCCCCTAGAGAAGTCATTAGGATCAAAATGCCCTGGGATTCACAAGCATTTAGGCTGTAGGAAACAAGGCTAATGGCCCACATGTATCTGTCAAGAGTGAGTGGTGTGGAGAAAATGAGCCATAACTTACTGTGACAAGGTACGGGGTTTTGTTTAAAGAAGTGAAAGGTACCTTTGAGTCTGGTAGGAATTTCAGGCAGGCAGTCTAGACTGCAGGCTAGTTTGAAAGTTCATGTACAACTGTACTTGCCGAGTAATTACCAAGCAGATTTCTGCAGAAATCTCTCCTGAACCTTATACCGATCCCTATCTTTATCCACAGGCAGAGTGAGGGCATAGAGCTTGTGAATTGGAAGAGGACAGCAAATTAGGCAGACCTGTGAGTACAGAGAGGACAGGGGCAAAATTCAGAATATTTTTGGCTAATGGGTAGAAAAATTGTGTAAGTGTCTGCCAAAATGCAGAATGGGGCACAAGTGGCTGGAAAATCATATTTTATTAATTTGGTATACAGAGAGGAACTCGACCTTAATGTTAGTCAACAATGTTGCTAAAAGGGGCAAGTACCATAAGAAAATATATAAAAAAGAATATAGACTACAAGCCATCTGAGATATTGCTTCCTTTGGTGCTCAATTGAGGCATCAGTTGGTTCACTTTATTAATTTTCAGGCACAGGACATGTAAAAAATTTGTATGGGAATTCTCAGAGTCTGAATAGCATTGTTATTCTAATCGGCTGAAGTGACAGAGAGTAATGGATAAATTCTTAAAGAATTTCACTTTCATCTCTTGATGGCTAATTTGGATGCTTTCAACAATTAGCATATCTTGGAAGTAGTACTGTGAATTCTCTGAATCTGCCTGCTCCCTGTAATAGGTACTTTGGATTTTCCCAAAATATGTAATTGATAAAGTTAGGGAAAATTCCACTTAAGGAACAGTCACAATCCCTTTTCAGCAGAGGTACAACTGCTTTCCAAGAGAGAAAGGGGAAGTAATAATTTCATTTTTCAGCATTTTCTTTTGTTAGGTATATTACTTTTCATATCTAGATTGGTTTACAGCGTGATTTGGTCTCTGGCACCACAGGAGTTCAGTGTTCGTCTCTCTTTAGTTCTAAGAGCAAATTTCAAGGGGTATGAACAAATAAACAAATAAGGAAATCTACCTGTCAGTCATACAAATTCATCTTTAGTCAAGATTGACTCTTTTATTTCTTTCTGGCACATTATTATTGTTATCACTATAATTGTCATTCTTCATCATGCTTCTTATTTTACTTCTTAATTGCCCTGAAAGGTGTTCAGAGTTCTGCAAGAAATCCTTTTCTTTTGCCATATCTCATCATGTACAGTTATTATCTTGACCTCTGGGTGTTGCATAGCAAATGAAGTTAAGATGTAACCTCTGGAAAACCTTATGATAATGTCATAAGAACCATGCAGCGCTAGCAGATATTTAGCAGAAATGGAAGAGTCAGCTTCCATGACCAAAAAAATAGGCAAGATAACTTCAGAAAGAAAATGCAGAGAAATCTTGGAGAAAGGGTAGCATTAGTATTTGTTACCTTAGCTTATATTTCCAGTGAAAACCAAACTTCCTCATAGTCACAGGGTCCCTATGTGACTTGTGTACAAAGAGCACCAACTGAATGAGGCAGAGAAAGGGTGACCTCATTGTGAGCCTCTGTCATTCCCCATGGCACTTCCCTGATAAGTCCCCTGATATGGAACAATGGGAAAATACTTGATAAATCTGGGTCTGGCCAAGTGCCAGAGATTCTCAGTGTGTCAACGGCCAGCTCTGTTTTGTGAGGTTGTAAAACTAATAAATAGCGCAAAAGGGCAGAAATTTTTGCAGTAATATAGAGAACAAATTTAAAGATATTCAGATGCTTACTTTCCATGTGGTGCTTAATTACCCCTGAGAAACTGCTTGAAATCCCTATTGTACTTCTTCAGATCAAAATCCCTTGAAACTGAGAAACTTCACAATTTCTCATGGATCCTCTGAACCATGTATTTAAGAAGCTTACTCTAGACCTTATTCAAAGTAGAATATTATAAAATATCTGGATTCTCTGAGAGGGTAGGCAGGGCTTCAGTACAAATGCATTTTCAGCTCTCCTGGTAAAATCAGAACCCCCTTCCTTTTCAGTTAGTGGGATTATAAATTGCTTCTCTTACGCAATAAATTCAAATCAAGTTGAATACATATAATTAGTTGGTCTCTGATAAAATTGATAGAGGAATTTCTAGATGGAAGATGAATCAAAAGTTTCTGTTGAATATTGAGAAAGAGCTTAAGACCATTAGCTCCTAGACCGGGGTTACAAAGCTCTTCTGAGCTGTCACTACCGACTGTTTGAGAACAAATGTTTTAATCAACAATTCTTTTTGAAGTGAAAATTTACAAAGAGCAAGAACTTCTGTTAGTGCTATCGGGGATGAAACCAGAATAGCACTGAGTCAGTGCACCTTGTGTTTTCTAGTGCTATCATTTTTAGTCTTGGCTGATACCATCCTGGATTCCAATGAAAGTACCTGTGCCTGGTGCTGATAGTGCACTGCAGTGCTGGGGGTGGTAGGGGTAGCTGCTGCACTGTAAGAAGACAAGTTGTTCAGAGGACATATTAAATTAAGGCTCTGTTTGGTTGCTCATGTGGAAATTAGAGATCCCATGGCAAGTTTTAAAAAGAGTGGAAGATAAACCAAAACAATGATTTGCCTTCAGAGCCACTGACCTATTCAAGCATCAAACTCATTACTTTATAAAGCTTGTGGGAATACTTGCACAGTGTATGAAAAACACGAATCCATCCATTTCTTCTTTTTTTATTACCTGGAACTGTGTAGGTTACACAGGCTTTCAACTCAGTCACTTTGCTTAGTTTAATTTCCTTCTGAGCAGACTGGAACCCTGCTAGCATTGCCAGCTCAAAGTGACTCTGGAGCACAGGAGTTTTTTGGGCTGAACCAACAGTTTTGCAGACGTATTGGTCTCATTTGTCTTTGTGTTTGTGACTGCAGAGCAGTGATATCCTCCATAACCACTGCCACACCCTGAAGACTGTCCTATCCCACACACTCCTCCACGGAGGAGCTGAAGTGGTGGCTGATGTTCTAGAGCCACTTAGGACTAGTTTCAACTGCAAGTGCTGAGTACAATCCAGGCAGTTTAATTTTCTAACAATTTAACTTCAGACCACCTAACCAGAGAGGTTAAATTCTCAAAACTGAAATAAGATGATCTCGACCCTCCTCTATGAGAAAAATGAGTTCTTTATTTTGTTATTCAGTTTCCATTTTCAGGGCCAGGAAAGCTGGTCACTCTTAATGATTTTGTCCACCACTTTACCAGAATTTTTTTTCCTTTTCTTGTAGGCTGACAGTGTCAGCAGAGTACTATTTCCAGACTGTCAACATATTTTCACATTGGATGGCCATGGTATATACCAAAGGTACATGGTGAAGCAACTCACAGGTTGATACAGCTGTGGTCATAGCAGACATTAGGATAGCTTGGAAACAGAGGCAGGCTGCATCCTGTGGACCCTTGAAGGCTCCAGGAAGGTGTGATAACCACTGAGAGACGAAGAAAGTGTGACAGCACACTTGCATTCTCTGGTGCATGCATCAGTGCATCAAGGCAGATGAGAACTATCTCAGGGCACATGTTGAAAAACAAGTTTGCTTGGGGAAGCAAAAGGCAAAGCAGACTGTGAAGGATCCTAAACTCTGATCCTCATAAAGCTTACTTTGATTGATTCTGTCGGTTACTTTCAAGTAGGAATCTACTGTGTATTTGGAATGTCAGTGATTTTGTTCTCTATCTCCTAAACTATGGAGAGATCTTTTGAAAACTTTGGGATAAGTTTTAATTTTACCATTCACTCCTTGAATTTTGGCCTGCAGAGGTATATGTAGCCACTCAGAGTTAAACAACACTGAAGCACATGACACTTTGCATAATAAAAAGCATAGAAGTTGAATGAAAATATTCAAGTTACTTAATCAAGAAAAGCATAAAAATGAGAATATTTAAGGAATAAAATCATCAGTATCAGGGAAGCAGGTTGCTCACTATGTGGAAATAAAACTGTTCAGAAGACATAAAAAATTAATACTTAAGATACAAGTAGAGTTTTCTTAGAATTGAGAGATAACTTTACTCTTCTCTAGGTCATATTTTTTGAACACATATATCAGAAAACCGTTTTTGGCTGTAACAGAACTACAGTTATTTACTGCAACTGACAATCTGTTCCAGTACTTTTTGAAGTGAGCCAAGTATAACTTATGATATGAAATGGAATAATAGGTTGTGTCTATGTATGGTTTTATGAGTTGGACTTATTGTGAAAGTTTCTTGTCCAAAGGATGCAGCCAAAGGATCCCTAGCAATAAATGCGACCTCAGGGTTGTCCAAATTGTTCCTATCACATCAGAAATTACATTAAATTCTTCAATATATTGGACTGACCCGGGAAGACATTACCCTACTGATTTCATAGGAATTAGATGGGATTTACACTGCTGAATGGAGTCACCAGCAACATTTGAGGCAACAAAGAGCAGGAGAAAGCAATGCCCTTTACACAAAAGCCAAGATGCATTGCAGAGAAATAAAGGCATTGTTAGTATTTTTACTCCTTGTATGCTGGAGAGGTTGAAGGGCTGTAGCAGAAGTGACCTGTATTTTTGTAAGCTAGGGGAAGAAATTTCAGGGGAATCTTTTCCTTAAACGTCTTGTGAACCCAAAGAAGTTTGACAAAGCTTGAATGCCACTACACTCTGGATGAGAAGAATGCCTGCAGAGTAACTGTAGGGAGGCAGTTGCTGTTATGCTTGTTAGAATCACTCGTGTTGTAGCATACTCATAGAAATAATAAGATTGCTTGATGTGTGTTTATTTCCCACTGGTACAGTATGTTCTGTTATGATAGCTTTGCAGTCACAGTGTGCTTGTTCTGGTTGAAGAAGCACATTCATTATAAGCTCTTCTTTTCAGCTGCTTATAAATTTCTGGAAAAGATTAATTCTTTGGCCTGGCATTTCCTTTGTTCATGGCAAAAAAGGGTGCTGATTGTTTTCACTCTTTTTGTTCTGTATTTGTTAAAACAGTTTTGTTACTTTGGAGTTTACAAGCAAATAAATGCCATCCAGTTGGCTATCACATATTCATATCATATTTTTACCCTTAAGTAATTGAAAATACACTGTATTTTAATATATTATGTTTTAAGTCAACGTAGTCACTGTCTTGTGGAAATCTGAAGAAAATTGAAACAAAGCTTGTAGTGATCAGAAAACTAAATGTCATATAAAATTCACAGAATTCAGCATTTAGCCAATTTGAGTCTTCTTTCAAGTCATAAGTGTGACATTTCCATTTTTACAGATATCAAATTTTGTTGACTTAAATGAATTGAGAATTTGGCTTATACTCCCTACTGGATTTTTTTCCTGAAAAACTGGAGCAGACTTTTTAGGCTGAGCATGGCTTTCAAGATTTGGCTCTGTTGGCCGTTATACATTTGTCTTTGCTCTCTACAATGCTAAAATCCTCATTTCCAATGTGTGTTTTTTGTGCCTGCCACTGCTGACACGTCTGGAGCATCACTCTCTGAAGCACAACAGCAGTTGTTTAAGAAGTGTCATTTAGTGTGTCCTAATATTAACCACTCTTGACCTTCTGCACAAAGCCATCCTTCCTCTGCAGCCCTGCTAGGATGTTTAGATGAAAGCATGATTATCATAGCTTTCACTCCAATCAACTCTTTCATGCTTCATGGCTCTGCGTCCCGCAGCACGCCGCAGTCTATATGTGTGTGCCTGCCTCAGGCTTGAGCTGCACATTCAGCAGCAAAAAGGAAGAAGAAAAAAGCCTGGCAGATTTATTTGGTTTACCATATCAATTCAAGGCTAATCTGCCAATTTCTCCATGCTGCCACTGTGAACTGAGCAATGTTTATTAAAGCTGGTGGAATTAAGTAGATTGAGGACCAGCAGAGTATGCCAGACCAAACAAAACCTGCACTCCAGTTTTCAGCCCAGAAAAGCAGGGAAGTATAGCGTTCAGATTACCCCATCCATGAAATTTTAAATAGAAAATTTAAATGCCTGGTACATTGTACTTGCTTATGAGATCTTGGGGGAAAGATTTATATTCAAATATATACAGTCATGCCTTTTTAAAGACTTTCAACATTTAATTTTTAACATGAGTTTCTGAATTGCACTTCTATTTAAATATGCTAGCTCTCTTGTTTCATGAAATGTGCTGAAGTATTAAATTTTCTTTATGAATTCAGGGGTACTTCTACCTGGCATGAGTTGTCATAGCTTTTCTGAAGTGAAAGAGACTATGATAATTTACAGCAGCTATTCTATAAATGTCAGTAGTACCATTCAAAATTATGTTCCCTGGCCCAGATTTATAGTTACCTTGGGAACAATTACTCCGTATTGTATATTTAGATTCTCATTGTCACATTTTTTTTTCTGGTACTGAATCTCAGCAGTCATTCCCAGTGTAAAATCCCCAGCATGTAACATGATGGCAGACATGTCCCCCAGCAACAAAATAGGGGGAAATTACACAGTCATTTAGAAAAGGCTGAGAGGGTCTGGTGGATAAGGTGAGAATCTGCACAGTTATAGTAAGCAGATGTTCTACAATTGACTTTAGTGGAATGTACTCCTTGTTGTGGAAGATCTGATGGTTTAATGACAAGATCAATATCACTATACAGAAGGAGGCAAAGACAAGTCAGAATAAAAACAGATTGATGTGCTGTAGGAAAATATCATGGATGCAATAAACTCCTCAAGGAAGGAATAAAGAGATGCTACTTCTTATCCCTTCCTGCTTTCTGACATCAGAGCTCAGATCCACAAACCTAGTCTAACCACAGTATTTGAAATGGTAACAAGGCTGAATGCTAATTTCAAAGAATAACTACGAGAAAGCTTCTCCCACTTGTGAAGTCCAGGAGCCTGAAAAAGTGTGTGTATCTTTGCAATGTATATGGAGATTCATCTTCAGGGTTTTATCCAACAAAACGAGAGACTGGCCGGACAAAAAAAATGCAACACATGGCAATATTCTGGTGCAGAGCAATAATGAAATACCCACTGTTCCAGGGGGTGTGAATGGGAGTGAGGAATTTTGAGCCTGCTGTGCTCTTCAGCCAACTAAACCTCTCTATACCCTACAACCACGTGACAGCACTCTGAATTTCATTGATGCATCTGTTCTCTATCACAAAGTTCCACCATGAAATAGATATGTGTTAAGTAACTGGGAGTTACTGATCCTGGAATTGGAAAGTATTCCCACAAAATTGGGCACACGTTTACTGTGTGGAGCTTTGTTGTTTGTGGATGGCAGCTGCATCTTCATGGTCTTACTGCACGAGTTATCTGGACCAAGGATATCTCAAATATCCCATATGTGCTTCAGATGTGTTTCATTATTCCAGTACAGACAAATCCCAAAGGAAGAAATCGCTTTGCCATAACATAACAAATTTTTTTTTCAGCATGCTTCATTGTTAGAGAGTAGTTGTACCATTGCCCAGAGAGGCAGGGGACAAAGATGGTGAAGCTGGCATAATCAAATCCTATCTTAAAAATCAATCTTGTATATCCCCAGGGTATAGTCTGTGAGTTTCACAGTTAGGTTGTGGTTTGGGTGTTTTTGTTAGGGTTTTGGGGAGGGTTGGGTTTTTTTCCCCCCAGTACTACTAAATTTAATTTAAACTGTTAATTGTTCTTTCTATCAAATATATTGGAGTAACTTCACATCCTGGTGTACAACTATTCAAGTATCACAGTACCTTAACTTAAGAATAGGGTCTTCTAGAGATGGAAAAGTGTATTTGGAACCTGAGTTTTGAGGTTTTCCAGCCTCATTTTAACTGCAGAGGAAATTCTATGTAACTGATCAGTCACTTGATTGGTGTCACTTTGGTGTATCAGATCTCTGGTCCTTGTCTTGGTTTTAGCAGATTTTCAGAGACATGGATATCATAACTAAACTCCCAGCATCAGGGATTCTTGCAGGTAGTGTAGAAGTGATTGTAGTTCACTGCCAGCTTCTGATGAGGGTGAGTTGTTCTTGCAGAACTCTATAACCAAATGAGCTGTATGTGCTTCACAAGGGCTAAGGTAATGTTCCTTGACTGTGGATCCCCTCAGGAAGTAGAAGAGTATAATAAAAACATTTCCTATTGCCACAGCAGTAACTTTTGGTGCTGAAGCAGACAGCTGAGAAACAGACTTTGTCCTCTCTCCAGATCCGCTTTAACTCTAGAGGTCTGGGATTAAAAATCCAGTCTAGAACTGGAATTGGGGAAAAAAAAAGGGTCTCATGGACTCTGTGATTCTGTTTTTGGTATGTCATTGTCAAACCATGCCTGCTCCCCATAAGGGCAGTGACAGGTGCATGTCTGAGCTTGAAAGGAAAACAGGGTGAGTTTTGTTATTAAGGGAAACAGGCCTATAACTTTCCTGACTATCCTATTTTTGAATAGATCATCCACATCTGTGATGATCATTGCAAGCGAAGGAGGGTCTGGCAGCACCAGGCAGTGATTTTCTGTAATGCAAGTAAGTTGGATGCTTACAGTTCCAAACTGATTATATTATACACCCTTTCTACAAAAACCTCATTTACATAACTGAATCATGAAGCATCGTTTTGCTAAAGAGAGCTAATGTAAAAGACCAGCAGAGCTTAGCTTTTGCATAGTTAGCTTGCTTTTTCTTTCTCTCTCCTTTTTGAACATCTGGAATTAGCTGTGGATGAGACTGACACTTCTCAAAATGCTCTTGGGAGGTTCAGTACTGGGAATACCATTCCTATTTTCCCTTTTTTGCCTGTCAGTGATTTTTTTCCTCTTCATAAGCTCCTTTTCCATCTTTGCTTTCTCAAAACACCCCTCAAACAAAAAAAGCCTTTGTATTCTTCCCTTTGCTACGCAAGTAAATATCTTGCTTGGTTAATCATTTATCTGCAGACTTCCTCTCACAACATATTTTTAGTTATTTATCCCCTCACAGCACTTCTCTGAGATTTTATGTATCTTTCCAAGCATGAAATAAGTACATGCGTTTCCAGGAAATATATTTAACAGAGCAGTGGGATAGATGTTCTCACATCTCTATTCCCTTTTTGAATCACTGTTTGAATGGTACCAGAGACAGAGTTTTTCTGTCACCTTTTGATCATCTTTTGTTGCTGTTATTTTTTAGTGGCAGGAACATATGAATTTTTAAACTGACTGAAAATAGTCTGATAAGAGTAATTTTGACTTTAAATCCTAATAACCCCTGAATTTATGGTTCCATACCCCTGTGTTAATAGAATAATACTTGAAGTATTTAGTGAGACTCAACACTTTTTAAAAGTGCTTTTGTGATAAATGGGTCAAATACTCCCTCTCCACCATGTAAGAAGATACATATGGGAATTTTTCTTCCAAATGCATTGAAAACTTTTAAAAATGTTTTAAAATAAATTGCACATTAGGATTTTTCAAATCACTTGCTAAAAACCAAAAAACTTAAACTAAACAACGAAGAAAAAAACAAAATCTAAAACAAACAACAAAAAAACAACAAAAAAAAAACAAAACACCAAATGAATATGAATGCATTATGGATGTCTCCTTCAGTACAAGAAATGCAATGA
Organism: Grallaria varia; assembly: GCA_013396735.1. NCBI lineage: Eukaryota > Metazoa > Chordata > Aves > Passeriformes > Formicariidae > Grallaria > Grallaria varia. The sequence goes on along the minus strand of VWZG01012499.1, from coordinate 133,231 downwards.
TGGAGCTTTCGACCTAATATACTAATGGGAATTTTGTCTGCTGTGAATTTTAAATTATCCTTCTGGAAAATAAGGATCTATTCTTCAAACAGTAAAAACAGTAGAAAAGACTTTTCTCATCAAAGAAGGTTTTTAAAGTTAGTCTGAAACAAATTTTTATCTTCTGTAAAGAGCTCTATATTTGTGCTCCTGAGTACCAAAAGAAACAACTAAGTTACTGAAGGAGAATTGTCTTGCCATATCCATGTGCTGAAGCGTAAGGGTAATCTGTGTTAATTTAGCCTGTGTTGTTTGTAGCTTACAAGAGACTGACAGGTTCAAATGCTGTTTGAAGAGGCAGCAACTTGCTCAAGTCCCTCACAAGCAGAAAGTTTTGGCTTGACAACTTTTGTGGGGGTGTGTAGGAGGAGCGGGTTTCAACTCATCACCTGCATGAATTCTGATTTTTTACTATGGGCAGTTAATTTCTGTGGCATACAGGGACAAAGGTAACTGGGCCAAGAAAGCTGTCTGTTGTCCTTATGCTACTTAAATGAGTTTCCACTCATTCATCAAAATCCGTAATCCTAAAGTGCATTTTTTTTCCACTCTTTAAGTATCTTTTTTTTTTCTTCCAATGTTTAAACATATACTTAATTTTCAACATTAGCTTAAGCCCTACTGCTGTCACTAGGACAAGACAGTGTCATCAGATGTTTTCTGAATGACAATTTTATCTCACAACTGACTTTGTCATCATAAACACTTTTCCTAACATGGAACAAATCTGCTGTTGAAGGTTTTCTTAGTCCTTACTGAGCCCAAATTACTAAGCAAAAAAAAAAGGAACTAACTGGTATATATCATTAAATGGATCTGATTGTTAGAAATTTTAATAAAACATTCCACATCAGAGTCCCTGCAAAAAAAAAAAAAAAAAAAAAAGAACAAACAAAAGCTTGCCATGAACTTGAAACATTAGTGGACCCGTCAAAGTGCATTTCCCAATGTTTGCCATATGATATTCAGATGTACAGAGTAGCCTATTAAATCATAGAATTGTTTATTTGGAAAGGACCTCTAAGTTCATCAAGTCCATCACTAAACCAGGTCTTTAGGTACCACATCTACACATCTTTTAAATGTCTCCAGGAATGGTGACTCCACTGCTTCCCTGGACAGCCTGTTCCAATGCTTGACAGCCCTACTGGTGAGGAAGGTTTTCCTATTATCCAGTCTGACCTCCAATGGTACAGTTCGAGTCCATTTCCTCTTGTCCTGTCTCTCATTACTTGGGAGAAGAGACTGACCCTCACCTTTCTACAACCACCTTTCAGGCAGTTGTAAAGAGCCTGAAAGTTGTCACCTCTGAGCCTTCTTTTCTCCAGGCTAAACATCCACATCTCCCTCAGCCCCTCCTCATCAGACCTCTGCCTCAGCCCCTTTATGATCTCCATTGTCCTTCTCTGGACACGCTCCAGCACCGCAATGTCTGTCTTACAGCGAGGGACTCTAAACTGAGCACACGAGGTGTGGCCTCACCAGTGCCAAGTACAGGGGAATGATCACTTCCTTAGTCTTGCTGAGAACCAGGGATTATATCCCACCAGAGGCTCAAATAATGGTTTTCAAACTTTCAATAAGCCTTAGAGACATTTAGCCAGACCTTAAATCATGCAGACAGAAATCAACGTAGCCGTGTCATTTCACACCTCTCAGTTATCCAGCCCAATGCAGCAGTGCTGTTTTTAAAATGCACGTTTCTAAGTATGCAACTACTTTAATTTCTCATTTGTAAGTCTTTCTTTGGCCACTGCCAGGCAGCTTAGTGTGACCTCCTCTAAGTTTCTACAGCAGCACACCCGTTTTGCTTGGGGCACTACACGACTCTGAAGGAAAAAAATGCAGCTCTGCACAAAGCGAGCTCACATGTGGAGCACAGTTTGTTCTCTCTATTGATTTAATTTCTCCCAGGGCTTGCTGTGATGGCCAGAGCACATGCTGAACCAGGGCTGGCTGGGCTGTGCTAGCAAGACTATCGTTAATTATTGTGCAAGGTTTTCAAGATTCCCTGTGCTCCTGGCTCCTGTCAATACTGTGAGACATATCCAAATATAGATAAATTGATTTCAGCCTTAAACCACAAGATAGAGATTGCTGTGAGCTTTGCATAAAAAGCACAAAATTGTTACTACTTTTACTTATCTTCTCTTTATTCTTCTATTCTGCCCAGTCTTCCCTTCATTTCAGTGTCCTTAACACATTGCTCCCTTTAATTTACTTCTGGGGCATTCTGGTTATTAATTTTGAGTTAATTTAATACAATAATTTGAATTTATTTACCTGAGAGGTTATTACCTATGGATGTCTCCATGGTAAAGAGCAGAAAAGTTTAAGTTTAAAATGGGTTTGAATGAAGCACTACTGAATTGCTTTGGATAAACTTGGACTCTTTCCTATAACTTTCACTCACTGCTAGTATGAGATGCAGCTGACCTTTAAAAAAACAAACAAACAAACAAAAAACCAAAAAACATCCCTTAATTTTTAAATGCATATTCATTTCCATATGCACACTCACAAACTCATTGCCTTCTCATAAATGTAAAATCAATTCTCTTGGCATTTCCAGCTGGGATCAAAACCAGAACTGCCAGGCAACTTCAAGCAGATTGGTGAGATTTCAGGACAGTATTTACTGACCAGATTTGTATGGTTGGGATATTTATTTAATTATGTTTAAAGCACTACCTGTCGTTGAAGCTATAGAGGGTCACAAAAGTTTCCAATCTATTGCAATTCAATACTTCATATCAGGCTAGCTAGGAAGGTACATGTGAAGTGCAATTTTTGTTCCAAAGACATAATGCTTTATTCTCTGCAGGTTTTTGGTCCTGATATATCTAATGCCTGGCTGGATTTCAGTAGGAGCATACTCCTGAACCAGAAAAGACTGATTTAATTGATGCATTTTTTGGAAAGACAGAAAAATTGAGTGAGAGTTGCATTCTGCATATTTCTGCAAGGGTGAAGGGACAAATCAAAAATAAACTTGCTCCAAGGTCAGAAACACAGATACCTATGTAAAGTCTGCCTCTAAAACCTTTACCACCTAGGGAGTGTTAAGTCCTCACCTGCACAACATCAAGTAAAATTAAGTATTGCATTAATTACCTGATGGGGAACTTGGGAAAGGATCGCCACCAAGGCAACTCGATCCTGCCTGGCAATGTGCTCCAGCCTCCTGTTTTGGATATTCCCCACTGATGAATATCATTGACTGTGCTGCACTCAGGTAGTAGCACAGAGACAAGGAAATGCTTTGGGCCTCGGTGGCTCAGGCTGTGGGCCTGCAGTGATTTGTGATATAACCCTGTGGTGTTCTCAGGGCTGAAATACACACACCCAGCAACTGACACCTCTTCCACTGTGAGTATTCTGGCAGCTGCCAGAACTGCCCCAGCCCCCTGGCTGTGGACATAGTCCATAGCTGGCACTAGTTTGGACCAGCCAGGGCAGACCATCAAGCAGACTTGCACTGCAAGCCAGGATTAACAATCACTTTGTCTGATTGATGGCCTCTGATGTGATGCTCTCCTCTTCCTTCTTGCCTTGCTGCCATCCAGCACACAGAAATCACAGTCAATGCTGTGGGAAACAGCTCCTTCACAGTTCCTGATGTCTCAGTAAGCTCTTCGCAGCTCTTTGGCTTGGTTGAGTTCTGTCTCTTCTTGTACTGTAACTACTGTTTCAGCTTTCTTTCTGATACACCTGAATTTCATAGCATTTTGTTGCTGCTTATTTATGTTTCATTTTACAAATGAACATTGCTCTATTACATTCCAATCTACAGCTACTTTCTTAATACCTGTGCACAATAGTTATGTGCTTGCTACCTCCCCATGAGATGTCTTTAACCAATGTTTGATTGTATTTTTTTAATGGTTACTCATCTTACAGATGCTCAGACCTCTGATTTTGATGGGACTTTACTTGGTCTTAGTGGGGATAGTGCTATTTATCTCTTTTGAAAATTACTTTAATCTGGGACTGGAAAAGTCTTTTTCAAAGCTCAATACTTCTCTGTTATCCTCCCCCCCCCCACCTGCCCCAACTAATATGAATGAAGCTTTGCAGGATGGGCCCTCCTTCGTGGCAATGCCAATGATAAAACGATCCTGTTATATAAAAACCCACGAAAAGTTATTTCAAAATGAGAGTTTATATGACACATCACAAAGAGGTTACAAAACACAAACAGAACTTATCTAAACGTAGTCAACCCCAGCAGATTAAAATAACTGTCTGACTTTGCTTCTCTTCTCTCTAATAATACCCAGGACAGTCTAAATGACACAGGCAGTTAGCAAAGCTACTGAAGTCCCTACCTTCCACCAGAGATAATGAATCACAGCAGGGAATTAGAAGACCTATAAGAATCATGGCATTTGCTTTCCTAATAAAAGATACTTTTGTATGTCTGTCTTTAGATTTGTTTTGTTTTTTAACCTTTGATGCTAACCAACAAAGCACTCAGCTAATGTACAATTCAGGGGTTGATTTGTTTTTCCTGCTTATATATATGTAAACGTGTATTTGCCTGAAATTTTTGCTCTCTGGAACTATTTTTATTTCCTGTTTATAGGGAATACTGTGCATGACAAGAACCACCAAAACTGAGTGCCCAAAGTCAGTGTAACTCCTCTAATAACTTTTCCTCCCAAAGGTATGAAACACACAGCATATGCACAGTGGTGGATTTGTTGTCATTACCTGCCAAATGTGTTTGGTAACAGCCAGATTCTGGGCAAGCAACCCAGTGCACAGGAGCATATGGCTCAAGAACTGCCAATGAATGTCATAAAAATGTTATCCTGTTTCATCTGAGGGAGGTTGTTTGGGTTTTCTTTTTAATCTAATTTTCTATAATACCTTAAAGCTACCATTCTTGCTTAGTTACTTATTTGGGAGCTTGCAAGATTTGGAGACAGAATGCAGATTATGGGTAAGATCAATATGTATTTATTCTAGTGTAGCAGTGTTGCATTTCTGTAACTGATGGCATTGCTGCATTTGAGCCTCTGGTGGATGAAAATCACAGTGTAGCCTAGTAAACAATTTTAGATTATACTCCACTGTAAAGTCTGCCAGGGTATTAATTCCACAAGCAATCCACTAATGCCTGAAGAAAGCAGGTATGATCATATAAATACATATACAAAGGCTTACTGAAACTAGATAGGATTAATTCCATGCAGGCCATGAGATTAATTCCAAAGATAACAGCTCTTTGCTGATACAGAGGAGGGAGGCTGCTTAGAGTATTTTTGTAATAACTACATAAAAACTGAAGATATTACCCTAGGTTTAAGCACATGAGAATAGGTTCAGAATGTGTGAATTTCACCTCAGCTTTATCTGAGACCTAGATAACAAGGTATGTTTAAGGAAACTCAGCTTTATTTTATCCTAACATGGAAGAATTCTATGCCTATAAATAAGAATATGGCATGCTTGTATGACTTTCATAGCAACTAGTGAGGTTTGAAGAACTAACTCAGGAGTAAGAATTATAAGCCTTCTTTCATTTTGCACTGCCTAATATCACAAGATGAGTTTAGATTTTGTATTTAGAGATAAGTCTCCCACCATAATGAGATGTAAAAACTCTTAAAAGGAATCCTTAATTACTCTTTTATAATAATCATAAATGTCCAGAAAATTTCTTGCACAAACCTCGGATTCATGTAGTTACCTATGCGTGCATGACAAGGCACAGGGATGTGAACAGTGTGCATGCAAGTAGGTGCACATCTACACACACTCACTAACTTATGCACTCACTAGAAATAGTGTATGCAAATGCTTTATGGCAAATAAACACTTTAATAATTGGCAAACTTCTACAGAAAAAATTGAAATTACTTCCATTTCTTTTGCTTATGTGTATCTCAAAGTAGACAGTGAGAATTATTAACAATAATAGCATGACTTGTGAAGCATGTACCTAGAGATATTTTATTGCTATTTTCTGGTAAAAATAGCAGAGAGAATTTCAGTTTTGCAGTAAAAGTGAGAGCAAACTATTAGGTCACTGTTTAATAACTGACAGCCTTCCTGTCTAAGGAAGACTACAGAATCATAAGAACCTGCAGACAGACTTTATTCCTCGTAAATTATTCTTCCTCTGTTTAAATTTATAGTAAACAATAGAACTGAAACTCCTTGGAATTCATCTCTCTGCAGCTGAAAATGTCAGCTTTTTTACAAAAAAACTAGCAGATGGATTTGAGATAGAAAAACAGTGCTGAATTTGAAGTACTAGATTGTAAAAAAGCATTTTTGAATATTCTGTAAAATTGTTTCGATTTATTTGTCCTATTTTTGCAGCAATTTTCTACAACTGAATTTAACAAAATGTCTAATACAAGGCTTGTGGGGGCTGTCCTCTGTATGTCAGGCACTGTGCCAATTCAGAATGAGGAAGAATACCTTCACTAAGATGCTTTCAGTCCCAGCTGGAACTTCTGAAAAGGGCTAGCTTCCAACATCCCACAGCTTTTCTGGAGCTTCTGACATCTTTTTATTTAAACCCCTTGGGAAAGTTCACCCCTGATTTTTAGCAAAGAGGGATAAAGAAGGGAAGTACAACAGGTTGGGAATTAAGGCTTAAAGGTACCTGACTGGGAGATTCTCTCAAATAGAGGAGGGCCATTTAACTGCATGTCAGTGTGATATCCTTGTAGCTTAGGGAGATTTAAGGTGCTGTACCCAAAAGCAGTTCTCTCTCCTCATTTTTAGATAATCCATCACAGCCTTATCTACTACGCTTCTTCTTTCAAGTTGTAGAGTGGTTTTGAAGCAAACTGCCTAGTTTGAGTGAACCACATGCAGAAGCTCCACTTCAAGAGTCCACAGAATGCAGTCCACTCCCATGGGGACAGGAAGGTCCAAAAGAGGACCTGGTCTTTTGGACAATATCTAACAATTTCTTCCATGGTGACCTTCAGTCCCAGGGGATCACATTAAATCTAGTCTGAAGCAAAAGGCTCAAACTGCAAACAGTGGATATGTAGGTGTCTGAGCAGGGGCTCCACCAATCTATTACTTTGCTCCTGTTGCGCCAAATGACTTCGTAACAGAGACACAAACATGTAACAGAGACGTATCTTGGGTGAAGTCTCACCAGTGCCCTGACTGAATTCTGACCTGAAAAACCAAGCCCATCTGAAACCAGCATCTATAAAGATAATGATTCAATACATCATTTAGCAGATGTCCAGCATTAAGTAAGCAAGTAGTCATTGATCAAATGATTTAAAATTGTCTGTGTGTTTTGTCAGCCTGAGGCCAAGTAAAGCTGGTAAGGTCTTTTGAAAATTGAGTTGTTTCCTTTGGTTGAGGAGCTGAATTTTCCAAAAAGTCTGACTTCCATTACATTGGTTGTTCTCATCAGGTTAATGTCCTCCGAGACCAGGGTTTGTTGCATAACTGCACAGCTATTCCTTTTGCCATTAAACAAGTTCCTTTTCATCCCCTTTCCTATTACAAGTAACTGAGGCAGAGGCATTCCCTAATCAGAACATTTCCTTGCAGGGGCCATGCTGGTTGAATCTCCTGTGAATTGTTTAGAATTAGCTGGAAAATGAAACAAGTCAAATTTCTGCTTTCTAGGACAAAATGTCAGGAAATATAAAAGGCACAAAGCAAGACAATGTATCTTACCTCATGTATTTTGATGATTATATTTCCCTGAACGATACAGTGTATTAGGCTAACACCTTAACAATGAGAATAAATTGTTTATGAATCAAAGTTTCTTCTTTTTATTTTATTAATACTAACCGGAGTATTTTTGTGGCATTTATGATATAATTAAGTGAGGATAGAGTTTTCTGAAATAAAATAACCATTCCTGATGTTTCATAGATAATTCTTCGGTGCAATTTTTATTTGTTCTGTTTCCTAAACAGAATAGTAGTGGGCTTGGGTAGTAAGAGTACCATCAAATAAATTATATCAGTGGCTAATTCATCTTCCGGATCCCAAATGTTTTATACTCAGAAGTTGCTTTAGCACTGAAATGGACTGAGCCACTTGCAGAACACTGGGGAGCCCAGAGACAGGGACAGAGGATACTGAGTATTTGTCGCACATCTGTCAGAGAGGTCTCAGTTGGGAGACTCCAAAATGTCTAGTACAAACTCCCTTGGACTCAAACATGTATTTCAGGCATTTATAAAAACTCATGTATAGTATTTTTTACTACATCCAGGAAATCAGAAAAGTCTGCCAGTCTTTAATATAAGGAATTTTCTGTGAACAGGTTTTCAGCTGTGTAACTTTGTAGCTAAATTCTCAGCCTTTTATTGCCGAGGTGGAGAGTTCAAAGCCCAAGGGGGTTTGGTTTATTAGAAATGCCTCATATTATTAATGCAATTTCAAACAGCTACATATTCAACACATAATTAGTTTTGGCATCCAAGGGTACTCATCACAATTAACAAAAATATTTAATCTTTCTTTTATTTAAGCACATATTAATTATAGTTATAAGTTCGTGAAATTTGAAGAAAAAATAAGTTGCTGCTTCATATCAGGCACATCTGTATCAACAGCAATCACAGAGGACAACCAAAGAGACACAAACAAATACCTAACAGATCTTTGGATTGCCAAGAAGGAAAGAGGGAGTTTCTCAGTTTGAGGGAAGACTCCCAACCCCCTTCCGATAAAAACTTGTGCATGTCTCACTTTTCAGAGAATTAATACAAACCTCCCAGTGACATTAATGGAAAACTTCAAATGGCATTCAAAGGGTTTTAAATGAGGCCTTAAATCTCTTCAGTGTGAGCCACTGAAAGTCTCCTATCAATCGGTTTGTGACTGTGAGCTAGTTTATCCCTTCCTGTTGTGTTGTGAACTACCAGCTTTAATGCTACTGAGGAAACTAATTAGCCAATCATTCTTTCCCCAGTCAGCAGGACTGGAAACTGGGAGTGAATAGGTCTTTGGCCAGAAGAGATAAACAGAGTTTACCTGAGGTTGATGCCTCCTTCTTTGCTTCTCCTGCAAAAGAGTAAGGTTTGTTTGGGTTTTTTTTTTCCTACTCTTTGCTGCAATCCACCTATTGCAAGAGAGGGGCAAAGGAGAAAATAGTTTCGCCATTCAGTATAGTGAATCTTGGGAAAACGAGATCTAAAATCAGGCCAGATGATGAGGAAAGTGGATGTGTTCACGAACTGATGTCAGCCCAGGCCCATAACCAGGTTGGCTGCAGTGACCAAGGCAGTGTTTCACTGTTTTTGCCCTGGTTAACAATACCTGCCATTCTCCTGCAGGAGTGGCAGAAGATGTCTTTGCTCTTCATCAGTCTCAGACGTTTTAGACCAGTTCATGCCATGGAGCAGATGTCCGGCATCCTTAGGAGCCCATCAGGCATCATATTTACGTCTGTTCTCATTTATGCCAGGCCTTATTTTCAGTTTCCAAATCCCCAGAGTGACAAGAAGTAACCATGTACCATCCTAACGCAGGCAGCTTTATGTGACACACCTCAAAGAGGCAGAGAGTGTCAGTTTATCTATATCCCATACGGCTATGTATGCCATAGCCACTTAGCAAGCTATTGCTGTTTTGAAAACTTATTGATTCCATCCCTCCTTCAAAGGCACAGCAGAGAAATCACAAACCCCACAGGTTCTTTGGGTTTTCAGCTCTCCGGTGGGAGAAATCCATAGATGAACTCTCCCAGAAGAGACAGTCTTACATCACAGAGTATCATATCCCCAAATTGGGGGTCTGAAGGTGTTTGTTCTTGGATTGAGGCATGGCAGAGAAAACAGATAAATAAGATGTGCTTTACCATTGACATATTTTTATCTACTTCAGTTCAGCTACAGTGTAAGAGCTCCTCCAAATTTGTATTTTGAAAGGCCTATTCAAGGTTCTAGCAAGTTCGCAAGCACAGTGAAGGACTCATTTTCACAGAAAAATACCCAATTCCCTGCTGCACAGCTTGCTGTGCGGGGACGCCACTCCTGAGCAGTGAGAGGCAGCTCACCTCCCTGCTCTGGGTCTTGGCTTTCCCACTCTCCACACATGGTAAGAAGAGGAGAGCAAAGCTTACTCCTTTGTCATGTCACTTTGAGATCTCCTGGTAATAAATGCTTTAAAATAGGTAGGATTTTCCAAGGATCTTAGCAGTCACCCTCTCCTCTCAGTGTTACAGTCAAAGGTGTAAAATAACAAAATAAGCTGAGGGAGATAATTAATAAAAAGTTACTATTAATCTATTTTTATGCCTAAATGGAAGCCGATCTCTTAATAGTCTTTAGTCACAGTGTTCTCTGTTATTCCTTATGCCAGTGATGTCTCTTGTAACCAGTCTTAAGAAAAACTTACAATCACAGAATCGTAATAGGAGCATGAGACAAGCAATATCACTTTTTCTTCCCCAGATCACCTCATTCTTCCTTTAGGCTTGGAGACTGCATCTCTGATAACTCTCAGCTGACAGCCCTCTAATACATGATGAAGGTGACATTGGGTGAATCACTTAACTTTTTTTTTCCATTTTTTAAACTGAAATAATAATAATAATATATTATGTACTTCACAGGGGCAGGTAACTTAGTGTTTGTGAATTCCTTTGAAATGAGGTATGATTATGAAAACACTATGCAGGTGCAAAGTGTTGTTATTTTTTTTATAGCTTACATCTATATAATTGAGGAAATATTCCAAACCTAATCCCACACACACTCATTTCTGCACTATGAATCCCGATTATCTTCATGCACAAATAGCTGATACCTGACTTGTCCTGAAGACATTAACAGCATCAGTGGTCTATTTTTGTTACTATTACTATGTTTCATTTGATGACCTCCTCAGTTATCTTTTTTGACTTTAAATTCAAATTATTTTCTCCAGTCACGATTGAATGCCAACAAAAGCTGGATTTAGTATTAAATCACATTTTTAGGTGGCAACCAATGAAGTGTCCTTCTTTAATGATGAGAATTACTTGGACCCATAAAAATCATTTAAGCTTTCCTGAAATCTATGGGGTTATGCCAGCACAAAGCAGCAGAAAATCTAGATATCTTCTCTTCTACCATGATGTCTCCAAGAAAAAGCAAACCAATGGCCCACTTTAGCTGAGGAAGAGGGTATAGATGCAGTTTACAAGGCAAATAAGCCCCTGAAAAGTTCCTGAAACCTAAGCAATAGAGAATGAGTTAAAGGGCAGGTCCATTAGCAGCAGGTCACAATGGAGTCCTGGTCAGGTCCCTTTGGGGATTTCTTCTCATTTATTTGCCAAAGCTCAGAATCCTAACAGTGACAACTAACACCTAAGGACTGGTGGACCATTGTCCTTTAAATCCCTTTTTGTCCTATGGACAAAGAAAAAAATTTAATTTTTAGTACATGCCTAAGAGTTTAATTTGACAAACCCACCTACAGATTTATTGCATGTTTAGCACTCTCACTTCCCAGAAATTTTTTGGAGGTTATTTAGAGACGTCTCTCAGGCCCTGACTCACAAACACCTGACATCCTGTATCCTTATCCCCCTAATGAACCAGAATTACTGGATTTCACCTGTATGTGGAAGATGCCAGGAATAGTAGGGCAGGTGATACCCAAGGCTTGACAGTCTTTCGTGAGTATAGGAAAGGTTTCTGGAAGGAAGAAAAGCTGTGGAATGATGAAATGCACCAAACCCTGGACTTACACCATATAAGTTAAGTCCAGAACTGGTCTTTGTCTTGTGCATGAATGTGCTGGTCTGCTTGGAAATAATGTGTGAATCTCTAATATAGACCTCACAGATCAGCCATACAAACAACTTGACTGGGGATACTTATGCAGGGATTTTTCAAGGGAAATAAAGATATGGGGAAAGATAGAAAATTACAGACTAATCAAGGTTGTGAGAGAAAGCAAACGAATGCAGAGGGTGGTAGAATAAAAGCTCTTCTTGACCTTTTATCCAGTTTGCTTTGACACTGAAGAACTTCCAAAGAGATTTATCTTAAGATAGTAGCAAACACAAATCTGTAAAGAAACTCCCAAGTCGCAAACTGAGTTCCTGATCTATGTCTGGTGTCTTTTCTGGCTTACAGATTCCAGTTGCTCTGTGTGAGCCTAGTGCCATACAAGAATGTCACAGAAATTACACAGCAGAGCATTTTAATAGGAGACACTTCCAAGCGTGCTGATGTTGCCTGAGTAATTCCTTCCAGCAGAAAGGAAGAGGTGAGACTGCTATTACAATGCAAAAATCCTTCTTTGCCAACACACCTGTAAGAGAAGGCAGATTTTGCAGTAACATGATGCATACTATGTTCCTAAGTGCAACAATGAGGTCTCACAATGGGTATCAGTCCTCCTCGGCTGGCCCTGGACTGATGTGCCTACAGTAGGACTGTGCTGGGGATGAGGGTAGACAAGCCCAGGCTAACAAAACCCAGATTTCATGGAGCTGCTGCCAGACTGGTGGCACATGTGGGTCAGCTCTCCTAAAGCTGTCACTGCTACCACCTGCCAGTGGCCACCAGGAGCAGAGAGTAGTGTAGATGAAGACACACAACACTGTCTTTTAAACACAAATAGAGCAGCAAAATAAAGTGTGTGGCAAGAGCTTCTGGGTGTCCTGTTCACTTAGATATCCTGAAAGAGAGTCCTAGTCTTGACAGAACTCTTACTGCAAGTGAGAGTAAGTTTCTGTAAGGGTCACAAGCATTTAAATACACAAACTGAGGAAGTTTTGCAGTTTTACGCGTGACGATGTTACAGATTTTTGCAGTCAAAAATAATCACAGGGTTTGGATTTGCTTGCCTTTTTTTTTCCCCCCTTCAAAAGCCTTCAGGTCTGTTTAATTTTTCTCAGATTTTACCTGGGATTTTGTCACACCAATTCACAAATTTCCTGGTGCCCTGTGTTCTTAATATTTTGAGGACTCCTGGGAACTTTATTTATGCTGCCCAAATGTTGCCTGAAAGAGAGTGAGGAAGGAAAAGATGGTTTTTTGTGATCTCCAATGGCAAACAGTCTTCAGACCATCAAACCTGACTGAAGAAAACAAAAAGTCAGTATATACAGACTGTTGTCTTCAGCACTAACAGTGTGAAAAGGATATGGGGGCTTGCTAGGGGTGCTTAATGAGCTTGTTTAAATGGCATACAGTTTGCAAATCTATATCCAGCTGCAACCCTTGCTAAGAAGAACTTTAAAACAGAAGAGATCAGGGAATGTACCATAAGGCAGTGGCTCACAAAGTAATTTTAACTGCAAAGATGCTTTTCCCATTTACTATATCCTTTTTTCCTTTTCACAACACCAGTCTCCTGCCAATCTCACAGACACTGCATTATTTCAGAGAGAAAGAAGTGCAGAAAAGGCTACATGCAAATGAGTGCTACATATCTGCTAGGAAGAAAACTCAGAGCTTGAAGAACACATGATAAATCTTTCTCCATTCTGCATGCCGTCTCAGACAGCAGGATTTAAACCAAGTGGATTTGATGACCCTTGTTCTACGAATACTGGAAATTAAATATAATCTTAATTTTATAATTTTGTCTATAGTATCCCTTCCCTCTTTTTTGTTTTCTTGTCTTGCTCTTCCTCAGCAGAGTTGGTAAATGTTTACATTCTCTACATCCTCTGCAGTTTTCAAAGTCAATTCCACTCCATTATGCCCCAATTACACTGCCACAGAGAAATGCCATATAAACGATGGGCTTCCACTACTTTAGCACAAAATCCGCAGTTAAAAGTTAGAACAGGAATGCAGCAAAGAACAGAGTTTTGGACTACATACCTCTTACTCTGTATGAGTTACCCCTGCCTTGACGTTTCCTACAGAAGAGGACGTGTTCCCTTACAGAAGGACATGGGCAGACCCAAGGTAATACGCTGGAGTAGCTGAGGCCTTGCAAGATGGGCAGCTGCAGGGAAGTGTTGAGGTTAATGGCCAAAAGTAAACATTTGTGTTGCCCTTGGAGAGAGGAAACCTTGTGGAAGTCTCACCTGATGGCTCAGATCCAGAGTGGCTCCTCTAGAAAACTGCAGGTAGCCTTCCCTTGGTACGTGTAGATCCCTTTTTGTTCTTGCACCCGTTCATTTGGTACTTTCTGCCACTGTTGGTTAATCAGTTGCAGCCAAAAGAAAGGAAAAAAAAAGTAGCTTTTTGCATGCTGTAGTTGATGGAGAGAGAATCCTCTATTAGGTTTCCTTGCTCCACTTGCAGTGTGAATCTTTGCTTTCTGCTTTATTTAGAAAGGGAACTCCCCTTGGCATCAAAAGAGCTGCTGTGCCAGTAGTTCCAGTGAGAGCAGTCCTAGAGCAGTTTTGGAAGAAGCAGCTGGGCCTTGGATGAGTATTAATCATCGAGTGTAATCATATAATGAATATGGGAGCTGTTATGCCTCTGCAGAATACTGTGCCAGCCTTTTTTTTCCCTCTGCCAATCCAGCTGTGGAGCTCTTCCCCTCGCAACCTAGTCTGTGGGATGATTTCTGCCCCTTAGGAAAATAATCACTCAGTCTTGATCCACATTTTGTTTATTTTTCTTTTCTTTTTCTTTCTATTTGTATTAAAGTATGTGAATAGTTCCTCTTATATCTGCAGAGAAGTATCTTGCAGTCTTTTCTCTAGTGATCATCATAGTGTTGTGAGTTCTAAGGCAAAGTTGTAGAATTTGTCTTAGAAGACAACCTAGTGATGGTCATGTCATGTGAGGAACAAGACTGCCCACATTAAGTGACATAACATGTCCATGGACCTCTTGACAGCCCTTCTTCCATCCTGTATCCCTTTTCTCTTGACTTCTGCCACAGTCAAGTCATCTGAGGTTATAAGAGCGTGAGCCTAACCCACACTCAGAGAAGCACCTGCTCTGTCTTGCTTCAAATGTCTGCCTGCAGAGGTCAGCAGATCTTCCTTCTGAATGTGACATGTAGGAAGGAGGAGAGAGTGAGACAGGCAGTCTACAATATCCAGGACTTGCACAACAGCATGCGGAGTGTCTGGGTTTGAAACAATTAGGAGGGGCAGAGACCGCAGAGAGAAGTCTGCTTCCTCTGATTCAATAACCCTGGTTCTCTCCAAGACAGAAGGAGAGAGATCAAATGCACCCAAATATAAGTGGCAACCCCCCCCCCCCCAAAAAAA
>VWZG01012499.1:48049-114832 GCA_013396735.1 Grallaria varia | reverse complement strand
AAAAAAAAAAAAGAGAAAGCTATTGTGCATACTAGGAAGCATCTAGTTATCGGAAATGAGCTAATGGATCCAAGCCATATCTGGGATGAAGATTCATCTCTCTTGCTTTCAGCCATTTGAAAGTTAGCTGAGGTAGCTTAATTCTGCCTGTAGCCAGTGGAGGGAGACGAGTTGTGGGCCGGCAATTCACCCTGTCCTCAATTAGTGCCTGTGATAGATGGGATGTGCTTTCTTCAGGATATACCTACACTCCTAGCTTGGCTGTAGGTGGAGCCTGGATAAATATAACTTTCAGACTAATCCTGCTCTGTCTGCTTCTCCCCAGTCATTCCTACGAGCACACGGGAACCTCTGCCTATTCCTGTCGTGGAAAAGAGATTATCAAAGCTGATTAAGCAATGAAGCAAAAAGATGTTGCTTTGATAGATGCAGCAAAAAAATGTGGGTAAGGTTTTCTGGCTGCGGACACAAGCAAATGCATCTGTTTTATTTAGACGGTAGCAATTTCTACGAACTCATTCAGGGTACTTCTCAGCTGCTTTTGTAGCTGTCATCCTAAATTTATGACAACTGGATATGCAATATAGGGATTTTTTTGTTGCTTTTCCAGCATACACAGCAATTGAATCCCAAGGACTTTACATCTTTGGTGTGGTAATTTTTGACAGCAACAGATAATAAAAGAAAATGCATTTATGCCATAAATGGGAAAATTACATATAATCTTAAAATGTACTCTTTCATTAGTGAAATGTTCTTATGCTTGGAAAGAGAAGCTGTTCTTCACAGGATCACTCCAAATTGTTTAGATCTTCCCACCTGGCAATATTATTCACACACGCCTTGTCTGCTCGTTCAATCCATCTTCTCCTCTGAAGATGAAGTTTGTTTGCAAAAGAGAAACTGTAACAAAGTTACATCTCCCTTTAAACTGACAATTCGCAATTCTGAAAGAGAACTGACATCAGAAAAAGAATCCATCTTACAGTTCTTTATTTTAATTTTATGCAAATCTTGTTCCCTTCTCAAGCTTTGTGCAAATAGATCTGGACAGGTCTGGCCTTTTGTTTTTACTTACAGCTTCTGGTGCCATAAAAATGGTGACAAAATCAGAGCTTAAAAAGGAACACCAGAACTGTGGTCTCTAACTTTTCAGAGCTCCTGTTCACTGACCTATGGATAACACTCCCTGTGTTATCCGGCTGAGTCTGCAGTGGCTGCTGCTGAGCGGGAGACACCGAGGTGTGGTGGTGGAGTTATTGCAGCAGGAGTCCTGTCTGATGGGGTGTGAAGTCAGCGGATTTCCATCCTGCGTGCCTCTAGAAGTACTTTCCTCTAAAAATGTGCTGAAAGAGCAGCAGTTTTTCTACCATAAACCTCGGCCAGTTTTCTTGGTGTGTTTTTTTGGTTGGTTGGTTGGTTGGTTGGTTGGTTGGTTGGTTGGTTGGTTGGTTGGTTTTTATTTGCAAAGAGAAAGAAAATTCTAAGTGCCACTCAATAATGTGGGTAAAAATACCCAGGGAAATCCATCAGCTTACAATTTACCATAAGTACATGTTCCCAGAAAGATAATTGTATTCACAAGGTAAATTCGTCCCATGATTAAGGAAGAGTGGCATGAAACTTCACATACATGTTTATACCTGACTGCAAAGGGGAAAGTCTTTTTTGACTGTGAGTGTCCTGGGATTTGTAGCCACAGCTCTTAAGCAAAGCTAAACACTTTTAAAACATTAAGTCCTGAGTTTCACCTGGTTACCCCGACCTTCACGTAAAAAGCATGTCAAAGAGCTTGATCAGAGACACTCAAATGCTTCTGAATTTTGATCATTTGTTTTTAACTGTTCAGCCTGTGTAGAAGAAAAGACACTACTTTAATTTTTTTGGCCAAAGAATATAATTTATATACCACTCACCTTCTTTGATTGCTTTCAAAAGATAAATCATGCAAGTTTCTCAAAAAACAGTTTGGAGTCTCCTTCCTGTGTAAGAAGCTGATCATATGGCAATGTGTGTGTGACCTGTCTACAGTAACATCACCACAGTAGGTATCATAAATCCCAGACTGGTCTCCTCAAACATGAGAAAAGCTTCATGCCCCCCTGTACTTTAGCATTTCTTCTCTGCAAATTTTAGTTCATTTTTTCAGTATTTTCTTTGTTTTCTTCGAATTTTCCTGCTGCTTGTGGGTTAACAAAGCCAACATTTTAAGTCTTAAATGCTTGTGGAATCATGAGTTGTGCCAGAAAAATATATACAGAGACACTGGGTCATGGGAGGACGAGGTGAGTGCATTTGCTCACTGTCTGCTGAGAAATGACTGCAGGCAGGCTAGTCTGAGGATTGAGATAGGTTCAAGTCTGTTGAGTAGAATCAGAAGTACCGAAATTAGAGGAGAAGAGAGAAAATATGAATTTCTGAGCACATCTGAAAATCAAATCTGTGAAATTCCCCCCCTGAAGAAACCTCACTCCGGGAAGGCTTCTGAAAAATTGAATTAATTTTCTATGAATTTCGGAGTCTCAAGGCCTGGCCATCTTACTCTCTTTCTCAGACAATGGTCAAGCTGCCTTTTATTCATGGCTGACTGACTCCACTCGTCACATCTGTGTGTCAGGACCATCCCATACCCATACAGAGATCATCAACCCATATGAGAGAGGGGTTGGTTATTGCTCTCTTTACCTGTAGATCCTGCCCTCTACCCCCAAAAGTCTGCAGGGTTATATGTGTGTGTGTGTGTAGTACACCTGAGTTTCTACCAGTGGATAACCATACTGTTAGTTTGGTAGCCCTGATGAAATTTTAATGTCATTTCAGAATAACAGTTGCTATTCTTTACTGGTCACTGAGATTTCAAAATATTAGGTGCTTTGGTTTATTATTTGATTAATTTTCCTAGTTAAAAGATTATTGCTAGACTAATGTACTTCCACTTCTCAAAAAAAAAAACAAAACCAAAAACCACCAAAAAACAAAACAACAAAAAACAAACCAGAACAACCCACCCTTTAAGCTTATGTATCTGGCAACTTAGTACCCCAGCCAAAACCAGCACAACTTGATAACCAGAGGCAGAAAAAGAGGCAGTAAATGACAGCCATTACTATTTCCAAATCCATTCTTTGTATTGCCCTAAAAACAAAACCAACAAGAAGTTTGATGTGAATGGTATTAAAGTAGATTAGAAACAGCTGTTTGCAGGGGCTGAACCAAAATTACAACTGGTATAAATCAGGGTAAAACTAGTGACTTCAGAAGAGTGAGGTGGATATCTTCTGAAGATTTGGGCTGCTGCTTTTTATAACTAGTGGGTTTTCCTTGTAATTTCCTTTTTTAAATGACTCGTGCTGTAGAGAGAAGGCAGCAACAGTCAGCTGGTTTTGTTGGACAGAATTTGGGCTGAGGCTGTCACCTTGAATGGTTTGCACCAGTGAATTTGGGAGGAGTCAATTTTAAGGAGTTACTACTGATGACAAAGTTTTTTTGCTGCTCCTCAAGAAGTAAAGACACTTCCTCTGTAAGCAATTTATCAACATTTAAGGCTATTATTTTAATTAAATAAGAATAAATTTAAGGCATGATAATGCATGTGAGAAAGATCTAATGTAAGAGAAGACCAAGTATAGATGTTTCTTGTTTTTCAGAAAGCTGAAATGCCAGATCACATGATTTTAGACAGTAGAGAAGTGGGATTTATTTTCACAGAAGTCATCTGCTTAAAAAAAACAGCCACCCCTGCTCTCTTCATCAGTTTAGGAACATTTTAGTGTTGGTATACAAACCAGAAAGAATTTCCAATAGCAGTAGGTGAGATCTGTTTATTTGTGTATACTTGACTGTTACAGTCTCTGTGATAAAATTAAAAAACAATTCAATATGCAGCTACAACCATTTGTTGTTACACTAGGCCAAATATTTTTAAAGGACAAAGAGGACCCTAAATGTTTAGGACAGTTCTGAGAGTAGGATTTAAAAATTTTATTTGTTTGTTTGGGCTTTGTGAGGGTTTCTTGGTTGGTTTGGATTTTAGTCTTAAAGATGTGACTCAACCGCGCAGAACAGAGGAGTCTAAATGTTTCTACAAATCTTTGTCATGAGAACTTAAGTCAGATGACCTAAGTCAAATTTCTGCAACTACAACTTACAAATTCCTTATGTAGTTTTCACAGGACAATTCAGATGGAAAGGGACCTGGGGTGGTCTCTAGTTGAGTTTACTGCTCAGAGAAGTTTGTTTGGGGCTTGATTAAGTTGGGTCTCAAACTTTCAATGATGAGGATTCTGCAGGTTGTGTTCAGCATTTCATAATGGTCAATTATCTGCATAATGAAAACATTGTTTAATATTCAGTGGCAGTCTCTCCTGGTTTTTAGGAGCCTTGTTGTTCCCTCCCTTCCATACACCCTAGAGGAGGGTAGGATAGGATCCATCCCACTCTTCTTGGTAACCTCCTCCTAGGCAGGTTACTCTTATGTCTCCCCTGAACCTCCTCCTGTTCAGGGCAGTCCTGATTCCCACGCAGCCTCCCTCTCAGTCCAGGAATCCTGATGGTTGGTTTGTTTTTAAGTTGTTTGTGGTGCTTTGTTTTTGTTTGTTTTTCTTGGGAGTGGTGAGGGAAGGAGTGAGAGGGGTGAGTAGGAGTGGTTTCAAACTGAACAACCAAATCAAAACGTTCAGGAAACATAATCCCATTCTGTCCTTTAAGTAACCTACTGCATACACTTGTCTGTATATAAATATGTTAGAATGTAATGAGAAGAAACAGAAAGCATATGTTGTTATTTTTTTTTCATCTCTCCTTTTTACCCTGTTCTTTGTTCTACATGTTTTTGGTGGTTTTTTTGTTTTTGTTTTTTTTTGGAGGGGGGTGTTAATTGTTATTTCTTCAGAAACTGAGCTTTCTCATTTGGCTCTACAGAACCTAAGACAGTGGCTAAATATCTCATTTGTTGTGTTTAGGTGTGAGCACAATAGAGGTATTTATTAGAAACATCAACGTTGTTTTATGTCAGCTAAATCCCACCAAGAACAAATAAGAAGATTATTTCATTTTGTGAAACCATTTATGGCCTCTTCATTGGATATAGCAAAAAGCTGAGAGATTATTAGGCAGAAAAAAGAATATTTAAGCACATTGTAGCTGAAGAGAAGTATTGAAGTAGATGGGCTAACTGTATTTGTCATACAATTATGTATTGTAGTCCTCACAGCAGTGTAAAGAGCAGGCTTGGTTTTGCATTATAAAGTTCGTTTTTGTTAGGATACCAAAATTCTTCAAAGACATCATCAGAGGCAGGACATAAAAGCAGCCAAGCAATATGGACAGGTCCTTGATGGTCACTGCCTTACAAATATGCACAGACCTATTTCATGTGAATGTGATGAACAGAAATCAGACTTTCTTCTAAAAATGATGTACCTGTCAAGATCTTCTCATCCAAAGGAAAAAAAATATTCCACTTATTTGAAATTACCCAAAAGTTGTTTGTCTCACATTTCCTGCTAAGTAGCTAAATGTCTTTGATGGGAGAGCTGGAAAAGACAGGAAATTTCACCTGCTGGGTGAAAATTAGTTTCTTCCTTCCGTGAAAACCAAATAAACAAAATGAGGATTTCTTGTGAGCTGTTGCTTGTAAGAAAGAAGAACTAACTTTTAACTCTAGAAACATTGACAGATGGTGATTTCTAAATAGGCAACTAGGTACCAGCTGTGGCGCTGTTGTCTTCAACCTACACTTGGCTCTGCCATGCTCTGCAATGGGTCCTCTGATTACAGTCAAACAGCTGCCTGACCAGAGCTCTCTTTGAAAACTCCTCTGAATGCAACCTGGAAGATGAAGGGTCACAGTGCAGCTAAAGTAGTGGAGAGGTGACAATCATTTGGAAGGCCAGTCTCAGCTAGTCAAATTACTCTGTCAAATAAATATACATAAGATGCATATATAAATAATATGAAATATAAATAAATATATGTAAAAATAACAATAATATTTATGCCCAATAATTAGAGTAAAATGGCATTACTCAGTTCAGTATTGCAGTGCTGAATGCATGCAAGAAATGGTTATGGGACATATATGTACTGTTAGAAGCCAAATTCTCTGCAGAAATTATAATCTGTCTCCTCTGATCATTACTACATTTAACACTGCCAGCTCAATGGCAAAACTTTCAAATAAGAAGGAAACAAAAGCTCTGAACCTCTCATCATCAACATAATCCAGTAGGAATCTTACAGACTCATTAGGCAGCAAATTAGCACTGTTTAGAAAAATTATGATGCAAATATGAAACACGATAATCAGCTACAGCTCATGAATTTGAATCCTCCATTTAGCTAATTGAGGAGATCTGTAGATTAGGCATATATATCCCATCCTTCACTTTCTGCACGGGAAAAACTTCACCTGCACTGGAAAAGTCCTTATGATGGTCTAACTCTGTCCTGACTGATGTCTGTGGTCCCAGTGGGAGCAAAGCTGCCTCAGTGATGCTCTTGGAGGCTGGTCAGCCTTTTGCAGGGCAGAGTCACAAGGGTGGGGTGGCTCTACCTTGGAAAGAAATCTAATCCTTCAGACCCTAGCAGGAGACAGGCTCCAGCTCACTGAAGCACTTCAGCACTTCTACAATGAGGACAATCCACCTGGTTATCACAGCAAGGAGTCAGGGCTCACAACTCATGGGCCTTTGTCCTCAAGGTGCTGTGAAAAAATGTGGTCTGCTTGATGGCACACAGTGGGATTTTTCTGAGAGCTGCCTACCAAAAAGCTAACAAAGAAACTAAAATTTGAAGAAAATATTAAATCCTAGAGATGGTTTCCATTACTAAATACAGGTTGGGAAAAAACAAGAGGAGTGAGCTGCTTTCTGAGTTTTCACAGAGGGTGAACACTGCCAGCAGAGCCCCAGAGGAACCTGCGTTGAAGCCCATGCAGTACCTCACTTGCAGTTATCTGGCAAAGCAAGTATAGAATGAGATGGCTAATTCTGCTAACCTAAAATTAACCCAGGTGATAAAAGTACTATGTAGAGCAGCAGAACCACCTCAGAGTACCAAATGATTGAGCAAAGAAATGGCAGAAAAAAATTTGGTGCTGATAGATGTAGAACAATGCAGACAGAAAAAGTCTATCCTAAACACTAAATACAAACTGATTGACACCAAACTGTCTGTAGGAAACTTCTACTTGGAGTTGTAGAAGATAATTTTACGAAAATGTCAGCTCCTCACTCAGTCATGAGTAAAGAAAAGTAATTACTAGAAAAAATGGAAAACAAAAAAGAAAACTTTCTGTCACAATATTAATCCACAATGTGCCCAAATCATGAAAAGCAAAAGCATTTCTAGTAGTAGCATCTTGAAGAATTGATGCAGCAGAGCTAGAAAAGGTGCATAGAGCAGTGATTAGAATGATCAAAGGTACGAATGTTTTCCATCAGAGAAAGATTAAATAAAATACGGTTAATCTGCATGAAAAAAAAAAAAAAGGATAATAAAACAGAACAGAATATGGGGCTGTGAAATTATAGTGGCAAGGAGATGATAAATGAGGAACTATATTCACTTTTTTGATAACTCACAAATTAGAGGCCATCTGTTGAAACTATCAGAAGGTAAGTTCCACCTAAATTGCAAGATTTATTTCCTCCACCTTTCAATTCATGAAGTGTCATTAAACCCAGAAATACCACCTCTGTCTTAGAAGGGGTTTGAAACACGTATCTTTGGTTCTGGGCCAGTAGGTAAAGAAGAAACATTATATGCTTGCCCTGCTTTTAGGATTTTCCTTTAGTATCCATGGCCTGACATAGCTGGAGACATTTTGGATGACTAAATATTCTTAAGAATTAGGTACTGAAAAAATACTATAGTTTAGATACTTGAAGATGAACCACCATCAGAACTCTTGCCCTTGCTACAAAGGCTCAGACTGAACTTTTCCATCCTAACATGACTGGTTCATGTGGTGAATTCCTGGTGCTTTGCTTCAAGCACTTAAGGCTTTTACTGCTATAAAAGTACTAAAATACTCATATGCTATAGAAACTTATTCCCTGATTCTTTACTAAAAAATAGTCTGGAGTTAACGTAGACATGATGTACTGAAGGGAAAACTCTTAACAGAGATGCACTGAGTTTCAGTAGTTTCAATTTGAATATTCTGGGATTTTGTTGTTTGGTTTAGAAGTTTTTTTGGTTTTTCTTTTTTTTTAGTTACAATTTTTCCTTAATTAACATCTATCTGCAGCCTTCGTATTGCTCCTGTATGCCTCTTTGTCCACTTTTCTGGGAGAAGCTTTGCCATCTGGGGTTGGGGAGAGATAAAGTCCCCCTGTGATGCTTACCTTGTTGGGTGTTCTATGCTATGTGGAACAAAGCAGTCATTCTCAGCCATCTGCTTTCCCTTTGAATTATGAGATATCTTACATGCCTGAACTCTGAAAATTGGCATCGTTGCTGAGACATATAATTTAGCATAGAAAGCACAATAGGAATACTTGAGTGCCCTGACAGTAACCCATGTGCAGGTGCACAATCAGAAAGAAAATACACATAATTAATGAACCAGGCTTCTATTTCTGGCATCTGTCATTAGTTATAAATAGAATAATAAAGGATTTGTGTTGGAAAACAACTTGAGAGCACATGTTACTTCATGTTCTAAGCTGCTGTTTATATCGGCCTTACTAAAGCTGCTACTAGATATGAAGAACTACTAAAAAATTCCACGAAAGCAGTAGAATGTCATTATTAAAGAGAAGATCATCTCACTACAATATAGCTTTACACTTAGCTTAAGGCCATAGTTTAGCTCTACAAAACTATAGTTATGGTTTCTTGATTTACAAATCTATTCCTTCTGTGCATTCAAAGCTGTCTGTTTTTTTAATGCCAAAAGTTAACACTCCTTTTAGCACTGCAAATGCAGTCCAGATATGAGGAAAGGAGCTGAATTTGTCTCCTAACAAACCTGCCTTCAAGACAACTTTTAACTAATTTTGAATGATGACGGTAGGTCTGCCTTCAGTCACAGACAGGATGTGATTATACAAGTTTTATGGCACGTAGAATATTACTGGTGATGATGAACAAGCCGGACAAAAAGCAGCTGGGCTTTACAACCCCTGGATGTTGGTAGAGCTGACAGAAAAATCTTTTTATTAGCTCCCTCCAACGATACAAGTTGCTATGAGAGTTATTAGGAGAGAAAGAGGGAAACTTAAGTTGATGGTTTTTTTTTTTTTTTTTTTTTTTTTAAGAAATGGATTTGAAGACCAAACGAAACAAAAAGTTCAATTCTCAAAATCACCCTGACTTAAAAAAAATCTGATTTTTCTTTTTATTTTTTTAATCTGTACTGGTTGTGTTTGGTCACTGCATGGTCAGTTCCTAGAGATTGCTTTACTCACCAGCTAAATGTGGGCAACTGCAAGATTTCCATGACCTTAGAGAACCCAAATATCCTGAATGTGCAGTGTCTGAAGCAAAGGGAAATATGAAAGAAATCATAAACTTTCCTATTTGAGGTGAATGAGTGGAAGCAAAATTTAAAATTCAGTGGCTGTTTTTCCTATTCTTTCCATTCCCCTGCCTCCTCTGAATTGTAGCCTACAAAATGCTTACGCCTCCCATTTATATTCCTGGTATTAAGATACTTTTGTTATTGGATGATCTAATAGACACCTTTCCCATTCTGTTGCTAGGAGAATATTTTCCCCTTAACATATGGTTCTTGATATGCTGTAATTCATTGTCACACAGCTATTTGGTTGTTTAAAAAAGTTATTTTTATTACCCTTAAGAAAGGTCATGTATGATTATTCTTGTCACTCTCCTTAATGAATACAGGTGGCTGGGAACTTGGACTAAATCCAAAAAGTGGTAGTGAAATCTTAACTTATTCAAACTTAGAAGGAAGGAAGAAAGAATTTATTTGTCAAGACACAGCACAACTCCGGGGCTGTTCCTCTGCTGTCAGTATACAATCTTCCTCCTCTGCTGCTGTACAGCTCTAGCACATCATGGTGTGTTGCATGACATCAATAGTCAAAAGTTTCTAGTGTCATGTCATGGTTTAATTTTACTTCTTGATTTAGCAGTGTTAGTTCTGAGATTTATTTTTCTCTGTAATTTACCTTTTTTTGCATGAATGGAATTTCACTTTTATACAGAGAGAGTGTACATTATTAAGTTACTTTTAAGCCCTTTGTGTGATTGTTTGTAGCCGCTTAAAGTCAAAAATCTATTTAGATTCCTAAATTCAAATAATAATTCAGCCCCTCTGGGTAGCAGTTGCTGAGCAAAGACAGATGTTTCCAGTGAAAACACAGTAATTCTTCAGCATATTTCAGAAAGTTTGCTCTTAACAAAATTCCCATTCAAGAAACCTATCATATGAAAGGTGAAGGTTAAAAAGCCAATTATCTCACTGCACAATTCATGATCTGAAAAGAGAAATATTCATTTCAGATGTTCTATGTGTTTGATTTTGCATGGGGCATATTTTATTCTTCACTTAAAATAAGACATGTTTAGTGAGAGGCATCTTGATATCCTATCTTAAATAATATAAACCAGAATAAGTAAATGCCTGTGAAATTACTTCAAAAGTGGGGAAGAACCATTTCTACACTGTAGGTTTAGCAGAAGTCACTCTCCTTCCTGCACCAGCACAGGCACACAAGACACTTTGAGTGCACTCCTCATGGCAGTGGCTACTTAATGGCATTCTCTAACTGAGATGTTTGTAATGATACCTCGCAGGTATCTTTGTGCTTTCCCTGCAGACACAAAACTAAATATAGCACCAGGGTGCAGAGCATGTACGGTCCTTCTTTGGGCTTAGGAGTCTTTTAGAGGAGTCTAGAAATCAGGCAGCATGGCATTTGTTTAGCATATGTAGCTGAAAGCTAACATATTTTCCTCTTGGTTGGTTAGACCGTACATCTCTGGGGTTTTTTGGCACTTTCATATGTCATGGAAACTTCTGCAGGAAGTCTATTCACCTATAGAGTAACACATGCTGTGTGGCTGCATTCAAGACTTTCGGTAACAACAGCCACTGCGATGAAAGTAGCAAATTCTTTGGCTTAAAAACAAACCAGAACGTGAACAGCCTTGCCTGTGAGTATAGCATACAGCCCTGAAGGCTTCACCAGTCCACATCTATTCTTCTCCTGCAGGCAGGGCCAAGGGCAGTGACACAGGAAGGCAACACCTGCACTCAGCATGACTGTACAGAAATGCTGCCTTCCCCTTAGCTGTTCACTGAGGAAGGCTGGAATGGAACAAAGGCAAATGAAAAAAATAGTGAATCTTCCACCTGGTATTTCCCAGGCCAAGCATTTCTGGGCTTTCAATCCAAAGGGCTTCCTTTTGACATTTATGAGACAAAATACCTCAGTATTTCATTTTGCAGTGACTTTTGTTTCAAATTGTATTTAATTTGTTGCATGGAAATAGCCCATGTCTTTACAGAAAACACTTCCTTCACCTAAAGTTAATGCTTTCTGACTTTTCAATTAAGTAAAGTAACTTGCACACAGTAAATACCAGGCCAGTAGAAGCCTACCCTCCCTACAGTCATCTCACTTTTTTCTTTTTTTTCTTTTTTTTAACTGATACATAATGGATAAATGTTGCCCGTGTAGGGTTGTACTGAGATTGACAGCATTACTCAGTGATGTTTTGACTGATTACTACATGAAGAAACATTCAGAACTGGGGCCCTTAACCCCTGTTTTGTTGGTTAGGGTAATTTGTTGGGGGTTTATTGGGTTTTTTTTTTAATCTCATCTTTTTAAAATTAAGAATCAATGATGAAACAAGGTCTAAATTCTTTAAAATTAAGTCTATTGCAAGGTAGTTTGGCAACAGGCAGATACAAACTAAGGACCACTATATTCTGTTTTGTGTAATGAACTTCAAGTGCTGATAGGATCAGACAAAAGTGTAATTTGCATTCTCTGAGCATAATTCACTTTATTAGAGGCAGTGGTGCATAAATTCAGACATTTAGCCATACTCATGCAACCTGATCCTGTGATGATGTTTATGCTTATAGCAAAGTGGAAATACTGTTTCAGAGATTGGAGCACAGATGACTGGCAAAATAAGTCAACTTAAGGGAAACGATGGAGAAATGTTCTTGGAGTTTTCATATAATGATTTATCTTTAATCACAGAGATCAGAGTGTTCTACTGGAAAAGCAAACAGGGAATAGTTTGAAATATTTATTTTAAATGGAATGGGGCGGGGGGGAAACCCTCCCATAACATGTACTTGCCAGCGTGTTATGGGGAAAAACATTAAAAATGCTAGTTGATGACAAACCCTTTAATTAACATACTATAACTGGCTTAGGTATGCAGCAGTGAAAAATTAGGTAGCTTTTACATATTTAAGAGGTTAGATTATTAATCAGGAAAGAGCTTATCATTATTATCAGACCAGAAATGATGCAGACAGAATAGTTAAACAGAGATTAGCCAGAATACATTCCCCAGTGTAAATCAGGCTGCAAATGCATTTGTTTCACTGCTAACTAATATTTCCGGTACCAGATCTTCCTTCTGTTCAGCAAGGGAAATGGGACAGGCAAGTACAACTTCTTGATGCTAAGGCAAGTTTTGTATCTGTTCCATTCCTGACTGGCCACAGTTTTTATCTGTCAGAAACTTCTCCATGAACCTATATCCTGAGCCTACCTCAAGGATCAGAAGTACATTAAACACATTCTGGGCAATCTTTCATATAATTATAGAATCATAGAATGGTTTGAGTTAGAAGGGAAGTTGAAGACCACTAGTTAAAACCGGCATACTATAGGCAGAGACACTTTTCACTAGATCAGGTTACTCAAAGCCCCATCCACCCTGACCTTGAACACATCTAGGAACAGGACATCCGCAATTTCTCTGAGCAACTTGTGCATCCTCATAGCTGAGAATTTCCTTTTTATATCTAATACAAACCTACCCTTTTTCAGTTTATAGCCATTCCCCTTTTCCTGCCCTTAAGTGAAATCCCTCTCTGGCTTTCTTGTAGTCCACCTTTAGATACTGAAAGATGCTATGAGGTTTCACTGGAGTCTTGTCTTCTCTAGGCTGAACAACTCCACCTCTCAACCTGTCTTCATAGAATAGGTTCTCTAGCCCTCCAAACATCTTCATGGCCCTCCTCTAGACTTGTTCCAACAGGTCCTTGTCCTCCTTCTCATCAATTAATACCCCCAGATTCCTGTCCTCATAGCTGCTCTCTCCATTCTCTACCCAGCCTACCTCTGCGCTTGTAATTGCCCTGACCCACATGCAAGACACTACACCTGGCCTTGCTGAACTGCGTGAGGCTTTTACGGGCATGTCAAAGTTCCTCTGAATGGCATCCCTTCCCTCCAGCATGTTGACCACACCACAGAGCTTGGTGTCCTTGGCAGACTTGCTGAGGGTGCACTCAGTCCCACTGTCCATGTTGCCAACAAAGATGTTAAACAGCATCAGGTCCAATACTGACTCCTGATGATTGCCACTTGCCACTGTTTTCCATTTGGACATGAAATCATTGACCACAAGTCTTCGAGTGTGACCGTCCATCCAATTCCTTATCCATTGAGTGTTACATCCATCCAATCCTGGTCTCTCCAATTTAGAGACAGAGATGTGTCAAATGCTTTGCCTAAGTCCAGGTAGTCTGTTAGTTGCTCTTCCTTTATCCATCAATGCTGTAACCCATCATAGAAAGCTATCAAATTTGTCAAGCATGATTTGCCCTTAGTGAAATCATGTAGGCTGTCACCCCTCAGCTCCTTATTTTCCATGTTCCTTAGGATAGTTTTCAGGAGGATCTGCTTCATGGTCTTGCCAGGTACAGTGGTGGAACTGACTGGCCTGTAATTACCCAGTTTTTCTTTCATTCCCTTTTTAAAAATGAGGGTTATTTTTCCCATTTTCCAGTCCATGGGAACTTCACTGGACTAGCACTTCTCAAATGTGATGGAGAGTGGCTTAGGCACTTTATCCACCAGTTCTCTCAACACTCACAGATGCATGTCATCAGGTTCCATGGACTTGTGCACCTTCAAGTTCCTCAAGTGGTCTCATGCATCATCTCTCCTCCTATAACAGGTGGTTCTTCGCGCTCCTAGATCCTGCCTCTGCTTTCTGTAACTTGGGTGGTGTGGCTGTAACATTTCCAGGTGAGGACTGAGGCAAAAAAGTTAAGTATCTCAGCCTTTTCTCTCAAACTTGTCCTTCTAGGAAATGTCGGACATGAATAAAGTCTTCAGTCAATGAACTGCTCAGGGGCCGTTCTGGCCCTAAAAATTTGTTGGAAGCTCCAGGACAAGAACCATGGTAAGACATACAGTGTCACCTCTCTTTCCTTACTCCAGAAAGCAAGACACATAATTATCTCTTGTTCTGAGGCTGATGGAAAACCTGTCCATAAAAAAACCCGAAGTCAAATTGTACTACTTTCTGTCAAAAGGAACAAGAACAGTCTTCAATTTCTTGGCTAGTGAGCGCATAGGAAATCAAAACACTAAAAAGGCAGATGCCATCCCTCCTTGAGCAGAGGCCGAGAGAAAGCATAAACCACATCTGGTATCTGCATTCCTGAGCCCAGTACTGGATAGACGCACTAACCAGCAATGAAGAAGATCTCAAGGACAGAGCTGTTCCATGCAGCTTACAAGGCACCACAAACTCAGCTCCAGGAACATATCTACTGCTGGGAGCAGTAGGAACAAAACAGCATCAGTTATGAGCTGTCCTTTGCCTTCTCAGGGTAGCAGCACATGAGAGATGGTGTGAGCATCTCTCCTTCAGGCCACCAGGTAATGTCTTCTGTATGTTGGAAAGCACCTGGTGTAGTGGATCAGTGCAAATGGAATGAGATGGGCCATGAACATACAATCTCATCCTCCTTTCCTGGGAATAATCAGCACTGGGGTAAATGTGATTTTGCCATGCATTTTGCCATAAAAAGTTACTTACTCTGGCTGTCTGAAGGAAGAACAATGTATAATTTAAACTATTTTCCTTTGCTTTCAACAAGTTTTTCATCCTTTGCTTCAGAGAGACATAGCCCTGTTCAGATTGGTGAGGGTTTTTTTAAGTAGTTAATGTTTCTGCTAAGCAGTTAGGAAGCATCCAGCTGTTAAAAGCCTTTAATTGGTGAGTCTGCACTACTTCAGCCCCTAAGGACTGGAGACAAATAATTTTGTCTGTTAGAAATACCAACAAGAACTGCAGAGGTTATTGAAGTCAAGGTGAAAACAGAAAATTTTGTTTTACTAATACAACCAATTCAGGAACTAAGTACATCTTTTTCTGTGAAATTGCAGCAGGATACCCAGAATTTTCCATGCTGCAATCTAATGATTTGAGCTTAAATTCTTCATTAAGACCCAGGCTACTGGGAACTACATCATCAGTAACCCCAAAAACTGACCTGGAATGTTGTCATTGAATCTCTGTTCATTACACTAGAGATTGAAATAGAGTACACCAGTACGCGTTTAACTTCTCTTCACATGATAATTTGATACTTCTGTGGGTTTCAATGCACTGAAACAGATATCTAAGCTTCAGTGGCTGAATTCTGGCTAATCTTCAGTTTATTCAAATATTTTATTTCCTTTACTTATTTCAGAAATTTGGTCTCTCTGTGACAAACATGACATCTGTTCCCCACCTGAAATCTGTGTTCTTTGTCTTTATGCCACCATGAGCAGGAATCCTGCAGTAGCTTCTTCTAAATTTTTATCTGAAGTTTTTACTGCCGTCTGTTGTACAATCATACAGAAGTACAACAATTGTCATACTGCCTGGCTCAAAATTCAGGTCCACATACTTTGTATTGTCCTCAGTTTTTCTCTGTTCTGTGGCTGCTTTAATTTGTTACCAATTAATGGCATTGCCAGGGCTGCTTTGGGAAAGTGACTGGCAGAAAGAGATGGAGTTTAGGAGTATAAGAAAAGGGATTAAAACATTTTGGAGTTATGGGAGTAATTCATTAATGAGGTGGCTCTGGAAGATGGGTGGTTAATTCCCCAGGAAAATGCCTCCTGTAATCTCTCTTTGCCTTGTGCTTTCTATAACTTGTGTTCAGCCCATACCACCAGCTGTTTTCAGCTCCACATTCTGCTTGTCAAAGAAGGACTGACTGTCTCAATAGTTTCCTCTCCTTGAAATGTTCAGGGCCACTGTATGCAATGATCTTTATGTCATGTGGTGCTGTTTAATGTCAGGTGACTGCTAGGGGAATGCTCTTGTATTTTTGTAAGAATTCATGTTAAATGTGAGGGTGAGTGATGTGCTGACTCCTCATCCCTTTGTATGCTCCACTATGATTACAAATCTACATTTTTGTAAATTCTTTCACATTCTGCAGTAATTTGCCTTTCATTTTTCCCTGCCATGCTCCTCCTGTACCTCAGCCAAAGCAAGACACAACATGAGTCTTCTTACTTGCTTCACAGTAGCCTTTAATGTACCTAATAATAAAAGAGCACCAGTAATGTATCTGACAGACCTAACAGTGGGTTGGAATACCAAAACTGTGTGCTTCCCATGGATTCCACACAACAAGCCAGAAATCACATAAATAACTTGTCAGCTGGAGTCTCTCTATCTTCCTGCTTTGACATATCTAATCAGTTCTGTCACAATTCCGACCTAAAAAATAGTTATCCACCCTGTATAAAGGCATTATTAGAAAACTTTTTAAATTGATTAAGAAGCGCAGAAGGAATTGAAAAGTGTTGTGCTTCACAATTGCTGCCTTTCTCAAAGGCTTCTATATCGACATTGCTGATTTTATACATCAAAACCTAACGTCTCTAAATGCTAGTGTTGAAAATCCAAACCACAGTGGAAAATTGAACTGCATTCTCTCTCCATCATCAGAAATAGAAGTCCTGCAATCAGAGCTGTGCTGACAGGTTTGTTAATGATGTGCGAAGCAACATTGAATCCAACTCAGCCTTCCATGGCTGTGTTGGCTCTGCAATGATACCAGTAGTAAAATCATCATTACAGTTGTCACTAAAAAAAATCCCCAAATGCAATTCAAAGAACCACAGAGGGAGTCAATACATTGAGTATGAAGATAGTGGCTTCTACAATCCCTCTATTTGCTATAGTCACATTTTAAGCAAAAGTTTGAGTGTGTGTTTCATTGTTGCTGTATTTATGTAGAAATAAAATTTAATTTGAGGATACAGACTTCCTTGGAAAGTGAAGTTATATTTATAAGAAGCTTGGAAGAAAGCTAGTTGCCTCTCTAAAATAACAATAACTGGTCAGAATCGGGGGCTGGTACAAGAATTTATCATACTGAAAAACCAGAGAAAGCATTTAAATAAATGGTCTTAAACTTTCAGAAGCAGTAAGCCATACGAAAGTTGTGAAGCTAAATGTAACTTTAATAGGTGTGAGAAGGTGTCTATAATACTGGTAAAAGGCAATGTCTGATAAATTTGAGATTTTGCAAAAGAACATATAAGAGAATGAAGAGCTGCATTCCTTGAAGAATATCTGCCGCAAAATATTATACAGTGCAGTATGTTTTCCCATCTCTTGTTACGATGATGTGTTTAGGGATGAGTTTAGAAGGGAAACCCTATGGGATTATTCTTCTCTTATTTTCTCTCCTTGGATTTATCTGTAAAATAGAACTGTGTGAATATCAATGGCTGCTTGTCATTGAAGACATAGTAGCACACCATCTGAATTCAGTTTTGCATTACAAAGCCCCATATTTAAGGGATTAGAATATAATTTCCAGATAATTTTTAAAAAGAGGATCTAGCAGCCCAAGAGGAATACACTAGGTAGTGCTATTTTTTTTTACAATTCTGTCCCTTAATAAATGTCATACTGTGAATAAACAGCTTGGATGTCAGCCAAGTATAAAAGATCACAAACAGTAATTGTGGTATGTAAGCAAATCAGAAATCCTGATACTGATTTAAATAGGACAAAGATGTTATTCATGATCAGAAGTAAAAGTTTATGAAGGAGGCTTTTTAGTTGTACATTATCTTGTGATTTTACTTCAAATGGAAATGCTTCATGCATGACAATATCTCCTTGCTAAAATGGTATTACTTTGGAGTCAAGCTACCATAACAATCTAGTCCTCGAACTGAGTCAACTTTCAATTATTTACTGTTTAACAACTTCCTTTTATTCCTACCATGACAAATAGTTTTGGTTCATTGACTTACACCAAAAATCAGATTTAGAATAGAAACAGGCTTAGAGAACATAAGATGCTATGTGTCGTCTTTGTTCTTTATTCATACCAGCCATTAACTATTTCTAATCAAGAGCTTTCCAAGCAAAAGTCCCTCCAGTTGTTCTCCTGAGTTAGAACCATGGGCATCAGAAAGTGTAAAGGTAAACACAGCTGAATATTCACATGCTTATTACTTAAGTTATAGCAATGACCAGGCTGTTTCCAGACAGAAAGAGTCCCAGACCAGAGTTCAGCAATGCAGTAAATGCTTGTTTAGGGCTCCTTATGGTGTTGAATGAAAGACAATAATGACAAGGTATTCTACTGCTTTAAATTAACACCACTAGTTGCAATTTGTTCATTAACTTTTGTACCTGTGATTATGACATTTGACCAGATACACTCTATGGCATCCTAATGTTATGCTATGCCAAATGCTGCAGCTTCTTCCACAACAGACATTAAAACTAAAATTCAGTATCATCTTTGTGCTGTGTGTTCCCGCATAGGAGAGAAATTCAGTCCTATGCACACATTTATTTGGATTAAGCTTATATTAGAAAAAAATTCCTGCAGTGGCTGATCCGATATTTAGGATTGTGAATCCAGACTTACCATCGCTGCCACAGACCGTGTTTAGTGCTTACTGTGGAAGGGCATGGAGCCAAAATGAAACCTCAGTCATCCATTTTGGATTGGGTCTAAAATTCTAGTTCCTTCTGTCCCAGGCAGCTGGAGCCGCAATTATTCTCTCTGCTTCTGAAGGAACAAAGTGTTTATCTGCCCTGCTTCTGTAGGAATATTGTTCCTGGAGCTCATCTCTCTTGTGCTTTTAAACTCTTTAAAAGTAACCTGGCTTATTCACTACACAGTTTCTAAGGGCATACATGGAAGCACATTGTGTACTTCTGCACGATTGCAAGGCTCACAGGGCAGTGAAGAGGGTGGACACTTACCTATGGGCTAATAGGTGCTAAGTATCAAACTTTTCCAGAACACTAAGAATGATATAAAAGGATTGGGGTTTTTTTAAAAAAAAGTTTCTGCTTTCTACATAGCACCGACACTTGGCTAGTCACCAAAAACATTAACTCCCAGTTCTCAGATTTTGCAAAAATAGCCAGTAGACAGATATTCATATAACATGTCCTCATCAGAATAATGTATCTTTATGTTACAGAGGCTGGCAATCTAATGTGAAGGACAAATTAAAGAGTACTGGAGGTCTGCAGTGAAGCCAGCAATCCACTGCTCTGCGTCTGGTTCTGGACTTAGCCTGGGAGATAACCCTGCAGTATAAACTCTGCACTTCTTCTGGCACGTTGGAGAAACAGGGAGAGTCAGTGGTGCTGTTTGTCCAGAGCTGAGCCCTGGCTTTTCTCATTCAGGATGGACATGGTAAGACTGACTGACTCATTCACCCCTCTTTACCTCTACAACTAAAGCAGACAGGCCTCTGAAATGAGTTGGGGCTTAGGAGGATCTCGGAGGTGGATGCCACAGAGACACTGCTGTATTAACCTTTACAGTCACTGAGTGACTCTGACACTTCTCATAAATCCAGTAGAAACAATTGAAACTCACAGACGAGCCTCCTGGAGAAAGGAAGAAAACCCAGTGACATTTCTGGTGGGCCAGAGAATAATGTGGAACAGCAGGACCTCCTTGGCAAGAGGGACAAATTTTGTGTGCATTCTTTACTAGGACAAGAACAAAGTA
This sequence comes from Grallaria varia, assembly GCA_013396735.1. Classification (NCBI taxonomy): domain Eukaryota; kingdom Metazoa; phylum Chordata; class Aves; order Passeriformes; family Formicariidae; genus Grallaria; species Grallaria varia. Next base: position 94,869 of record VWZG01012499.1, on the reverse strand, counting down.
AAGGGGGTCCTTCCTTCAGGATGTCATCTCTTTGTTCTCTGTATGTCCTTAGATGCGTGTGCCTGGGAAAATGTGATCTGGGGGAGAAAGTACAATTTGAGGCAGTCTAGGACAAAACCACATATTATTAATTTTGCCCCTTGGAACCAGTACATACTGCAGGAAATTCCAGCATGTTGGCATTGATTTTTTTTTTTCTTTCTCCAAACCTCAGCAAAAGTTAAAGAAAATTGTGCAATGGAACATTCAAACATTGGAGGGGTTGCATTTACTTGCAGACTGATGTTGGTCCAGCTGAAAAGCTACAGCCCTTCAGCGCAGTTTTTTTCAAGACTGTTGTGCTCATTTTCTTTCTTCTTCATGCCCTGTAATTCACTCATGATGCAACCTTACCAGGAACTGGAAACAAAATTATTTCCTTATCTTTCTCTGGTGAAAAAAATCAACTTAAGTTCTCTTCTTTTTCAAACAAAAAATTACTTAAACTGACAAAGCTATTTCTGACATTAAAAATATTTTCAGTACAGTGTTTCATGGAGTCCTATTTGAGTCCATTCCAACAGATTTATTTGAGTGGTGAAGAATCAGACCACAAGTTTGGTGCTGTATATATAAAACATCTTCTTTCTTTGGCAAGCCCAGTGCCCTTTCCACAACGAAATTAGAGCATTTTAGTTTGGTGCCAGAGACAAGGCAGAGTCATGTTCATCCAGCGTAAGAGAATGAATTTTGGTTTTGTTCCCAAAAACTGTCACAGGCGTGATGTGTGCGCGGTGAGCAGCCAGCACACTGGGGAGCCTGGCGCTCTGTCCCACGGCCGAGACCCACAGCCCCGTTACTCATTCATTCAAGTAGCAATTTGTGTTTGTGCTTGGTCTGCTTATCAGCATAAATTGCTGCATTTCAACCTCATGAATACTCAAAGGGCAAGTTTTACTGAGGATCTATTCTGGGTCCAAGGCGTCTGCCTGTTCTGTAGTGCTGTTTGGGGTCTGAAGCTTGCTGCTTTGGGTGGTGCCTTTAACTGTATGTCAGCAGCAAGCATAAGCAAGCTAGAATCATACTCGAGTCCTGCTATCCAACAACATTTGATGTTGGCTGAAGAAATATTAAGAAAGAAAAAACTGTAGGAGAAGTCACTGTGAAGACAAGGGACCTGCTTGTTAGAGCAATTGAAAAGTCTTGCAGAATTCCTTCTCTCATAAGACTTTCTTAGGTCTGATTATTGTCAAACCCTAGATTTTAAAATATTATTTATAGGACACAAAATAAAAACTGATTTTTTTTCTTTTTTTTTAAATTCTGATTCTTAGTAAATGGGAATTCTGGAAGGATTCATGAAGCACTTTGCTGTTACATGTATCTGGATAGATGGATTCTCATTTTGTTAGTGTTTCTTCTGCTTCATCTTTGAAGAATCTATGGCATGAATTTACATTCTGAAGACAGTAAATTTGCACAAAAAAACTATACTGTCTTGTGCTCTTCCCACTTCAGTACACCTAAAGGAAATACATAACTACAAAGATAAGTGATATTTTTCTTTGCCGGGTTTTAAAGTTACAGAACAAAATTGTCAGCCTGACGCAATGATTAACACACCGACTTTCTTTTAATCCTTAAATTGGGTCAGTATTTATTCGTCTTCCTCTATTTTCCTTTATGAAAATTGAAGCCTCCAGAACTGAAGGCTGTCCAGAACATCTCCACCAGTGAAGGAAGAGTGCTCTAAATAAAATGTTTCCTGAACATTACGTGGGACCACATTTTCTGAAAGAGAAAAATACCAAAATTCTGAGGCAGTCTATATCACCGTTCTAATTCTATTCTAATAGGATATTTCTTTGTCAACACAACCTTGGTATATTTTTCTTGCTTCCTGTTAAATTATCTGCCAATTCACTAGTAGTGATCCAATCACCAAGAGTCTGCTAAGAGTTCAGTGTTCACACTTATCCAAGCTTGTCCTGCAGAGAAATAAATCTCCTCCTGTCTTCTCTTCAATATGTCATTAATGAGTGCAAGAATTACTATTTTCACCTTCCTGATGACCAGAAGAATGTAAATGAAGATGAGTCTTTGGTGGCAGGATCTTTTCAACTCTGTTGACTACCATTAGAAGAAAATCAGTCTGGACCTGAAAACTGTATAATTACTTTGTACCTGCAACTGTTTCTTCTTGCATTCAGTCTGAAAAAGCATTATGTACTCATGTAGTCTGTTGTATTGTGCTGAGCTGTACTGGAGAAACAAATCAGGCTTCAGCAGGAAATTATAACAGTGAAGGATCTTTTTGGTCTTTTATAGCCTCCCACTGTGTTTAAGATGGGACAATTTAGATTTTAAAAAATCCATTCACCTTTGCATATGTGGAGGCTAATAAGTAATATCACATTTAAAAAAAAAAANAAAAAAAGAAAGTCCTCCATTGGAATGTACGTTGTAAACAACTATAAGTAAATAGGAGAGGTTGTAAGGACTTTTAACAGATGTTCTTTACTTTTATGTCACCTCAGCTTGTAACACTGCTTGTGTGTGTCATGCTGGAGAGATTAATGGCAATCTGTTCTGAACAGATTCCTGAGGAGAAGGAGGAGAATACTTTGGATGCACACATTTGCTCATGATTTGAGCAATATATTCTGTTTATCAGCCATTCTTCACAAAAACAAAGAAACCATTGTTCCTCTGTAGGTATGGTCACTGCTTAGCAGGTTTGAGTAAAATATTTTGCATGCTATTATCCTCCTTTAACACATCCTGTCCTTTGGGTGGCGATTTTGGGGTTTTTTTCCTGAATTTATAGAAATAACTTCCTTGCTCGGAGTGAAATTTTTCCTACTTTTGCATAAACAGAATAGTTGTATATTTGTCTTTTCTCCACTGCCTCCCTCCCATTGTATTCCCCTGACAATAACAGAGGTGGGGAGCTAACAGCGTGCACAGGAACAGTCTCATTATTTGTGAACTGATTGTGTGGAAAACATCTGTTTTCTGCCTAACTTCACTTGTTTGTACACTTTCACTGCTTCCAATGGTGCAGTGCTGAGAAGAAAAAGGAAAACAAAGCACAGCAAATCTGCCGTACTTGTTGGTTGTCTCAGTGTCTCTCAGTCCCATTTAGGCAGTAGCTCCCAGCCCAACGAGAAATGATAAGCCACTGAACTGAGTGTATTTCCATATTATCCCTCAGAAAAGGTTCTCTCATAATCCTCAGCTTTTGTAGAGAAGTCACGATCAAGAGCATGGCATCCTCCTTAAAATGAATACCAAAGTGGAAAAAAGGTCCTCCAAACTGGATGTAGAGTAATTCCTCTTCCCCTCCTCCATCCTCAAAAATAAAATCTGATCATCTATTCCTTCAGTTCTTCCATCAATGTCTTCTCCTTCATTTATCACCTAGGAATATTTCTGTGTTCAGTGTCAGTTCACCGAACTTGTTTTCAAAAAAATAAAATTCTGTCTTTTACAGTATCAACTATTCTTACCATGGTCAAATGCAGCAGTCCAGCATCAACAAGTAATCTTAAAAGAGAAAGCAAGTGCACAAAATACACCACTACCTGACAACCCATTCTCTGCATACAATAGTTTGCTAATGTTGAGCAAAAACATAAAAAGGCAGAGGGGAGACTTGTTTTGCTCAGCTCTGAACCCACAGATGCACTGTGTGGGAGATCTCACAGACCCTGTAAACATTCTGACCGCACTGTTTTACAGGAAAAATATCAGTGAACATCATGGCAAAAGCGATTTTGTCATTCAAGATTGTAAGTTCTCTGCAACTTTTCAATTTCTCTTGACAATTGGTAAGCCGATCTGTTTCCCATATTAAAAGTTCTCTCAGTTCACTTTTCTTCACTCTTCAGACCCACAGAAGTTACGAGTCTGCAGAGAGCTGGCACTACTTCAGGGTTTTTTCAGCACAGCCTTTACCTCAGTGCACTTCTTCTACTGTTTGCCTTGTACAATGCGTGCAAACGACAGTGTCAAAGACAATTGCATCACAGAACTAATAATGTTCTGGTGTTGGAGAGGTCAGTGATATTGGAGGTTTTTCCCCCTCCTTGGACACAACGTATTTGGCTTTGTCAACTTTTCTATTTAGAAGTTGGATTAGTACCCATAAAGGATTGCCCTTGAGCCACTCTCACTTAATTACAGCTCAGCCTCTGAAAGTATTTCTACTTTGAATTGTGCAATCACAACATCCAGCTCTTGCACAGTGCTTTTCTTGCATAGACCTCAAAATACTTGATGAAGGAAGTTAGGTCATTCTGCAGATGTAAACCCTAAGAACTGAGAAGATGGAGGCAGTTGCTCCAGACTCATCCAGAGTTTGATTAGAAAAAAAAATAACAACAAAAACAACTTTGAAGAATATTAGTTCTTAGTTCAAGTGTACTCCAGACATTACAGCATGGCTACCTTGAAGTAAAAATGCAGTTTCAAGTATAGGAGACAAGCAGAAATACTAAAATAAATACTAAATACAAAGGAGTTAAAAGAAACCCTCAGAGCATTTTTCGAACTTTAAAATGCATCTCTTCTTTCTTTTACCTGTTCCCACAGGAGAAGATCACAGAGTCACAGAATCACAGAATCTGCTAACTTAGACAGAACCCACAAGGATCATCAAGTCCAATTCTTAGCCCTGCACAGGACCATCCCCACGAGCTGCACCATGTGCCCGAGTGTACCATATTCTGGTACAGAACCAATTCTTTCTATCCTCACAACATTTTATAATAGTGCTGTGGATCCAGACTTCCATCTTTCCAAGATTTTTTGCCAAAATTTCTCACTCAGCATGAATCCATGTTTCTGTAACATGCCTCTATTTCAGTCAATGTCTCTAGATGGACTACTCAGGAAAGCACAACAAAGATGATAAATTCCATGGAGCAAGTGAAGCAGCTTTGGCCACTGGAAGAAAGATATGAAGATTTGAATGATTACCTCTCAAAAAAACCCTGAAATCTGACCACTAGCAACATGGATTCCAAAGCCCATTGTGTAACACAAGTCATATGCACATTTTCAGCACAGTTTGAGTTAGCTTGGTTAAAGTCAAAAATATTTCTGGGTATTAACAAAAATGTAACACTAGCTTTCCATTTTTAAAGAATTTATAAAGTTATGATACAGAGCCTAGCATTTTCAAACTGCCAAACACTTTTTAATTTGGATGAGATTCTCACAACTAGCTAAATATCTCTGCACTGTTATTATTCTAGTCTTAACAAAACTAGCATTTTCTAAATGAGTAGCCAGATTTGTTATACACAGTGGGTTTAGATCCAAAGATTCATCACAACATTACAAGTAGTGTAAGTGACAAACAGTTACTTTAAAAGTTTTCCATATTTACTGTCCGTATCAGTCTGTGAACATCACATATACTTCAGTAAGACATTAGGAGTTTAGAGTTCACATCAAAATCACAATATCACCTAATACATGAGGAAATCTTACTAGAAAGGTGACGAAAATTCATTAGCTGACAAATGGATGTGTCCTCTCATTAAAATCAGAAGACATGGACTTATGTAATCTCTCAGGAGTTAGGATTTCACAGGAAAATTATTAAAACAGTAAAGCACACATTTGATCTCCCAATGTCCATCATCCAAACACAGCAGTCCACTTTGAAAGAAAGAAGCTATAGACTCCATCTTGATATTTATTTTCTTCTCTTATAGACTTTTCAGTAATAACTCAAGTGTTTTATCATTGACTTCTGTGGATGTTGAAACCAAAGCTTAATCCAGGTAGATGAATGTCAGCACGCTCACTTGCTTTTGCAGCACAGTTTGATCCTTGGGAGAAGAGAAGAAACATGCTAGCCTTGAATTGTAGGCATGGATCCAGCTGTGGAAGTGACAGGTTCTACATTCAAGTCATCAGAAATGATCTGGGAGTGGGGCATCTACATCCTGTTGCCTCCCTTTAAAAACTGTAGCTTGAATATGTCCTTAACTTCATCCCTACTCTTTTAATAGGGTGTGTTCCCTCACTCTGCTTGTTTGCTTAGGTGATACGCACATGTGGGGTCAAAGATCACCTTATACTATTGAGGTCTTGGTGCAATGGAGTTACATTCTTCAATAAGAGTCTGTTTTTTCAACCATACTGCAGATCTCTCTGAAATATTCTCCTCTGGAATCTTGAACACAATGTTGTCCATGACCCTTTAGCCTCAATACTTAAAGAAAACCAGAGATAAGTTCCCCCAGATTATTTCTGGTTTTCAAATTACGTTCCCTTTTTTCCTGAGGAATACAGATTTTTGTAGCAATAGTTGTTTTGAGTATGAATAATAACATCTTAGTTAAGAAACTTTCAATGCACTTGTAATTTGCAGATGAGAAGTACTGATTTGGCTCTAACAGAACATTTACATGCTCCACAGAGATGTCAAGCACAGAGATGTTCATGTGGCCTCTCCATTTAATGGAATGACAGCAAGAGAGAAAGAAAGCACTTGAGGGATTAATCCAATCATTACTTTCAAGATGCTTCTGTTTGAAGGAACCTTGAAGAGGTTTCCATCATTCTACGCAGATTAATTTATTGAGAGCAACCTAAAACAAAGACTGTTAAGGGCTCAGCAATCATCTGAGAAGGGTCCAGGTCCGGAAGAGACACAAAGGACATTCACTGGGTGCATTTTCATTAAAGATTTTCATACTTAGCTGTCAGTACCAACACTCATATCCTTGCCATCTTAATATGCTTGCCACCTTGACTGAGAAATTTCTTTTTCTTCTCTCTGACTCTTGCTATAGCTATAGCTCATAAATCAAGTCACTAAATTCAGCTAGTTCTTTCACTGCAACATACCTGAAAGCACATTCCTCTTGAGCTCCCACTGAAATAATCTCTCATACATCTTTCATCACAGTTACTTCTACCTTTTCCTCCTAATCCCCACAGTGGACAAAGCAAATCCCATAAACCACTTGCTGTTTGTATCAGCTTTTACCCAGATCATCTCCAAAAGCAATGTAGAATCCTGACAGAGAAAAGCCTGGAACCAAACAGGGGAGCTTCATAACGCAGGAGTGTGCAGGTGCCACATATAAAAGGGAAAGGAAAGACTTTCGGGAACTTTTTGAGAGTAGGGCTGGGTCTGTGGAGTTGGTGCTCTGTTACGAATGTTAGAAGGCCTTTTACATTGAAACTCTAGGGAAGGTGCAGGAAGGTTACGGAAATCATCACCAGCAGTCTGGGAAAGATGGAAGTGTCCTGCTGTTCAGTGGGATAGTGTTTTGAGACAGTGAAGTATATGGAGAGCACTCTGTTTCTAAATAACTTTCACTCTATCATCAAAGTAGTGGTTACTAATCTTTTGGAAATCCTTCCTGAGCTATATCACAGTCTCTCTACGCTCCCATACTGCTTACTTCTGAATTTAGCATCAAATTCATTTTTTTCATCTTCATTTTCAGTTCTCTGAGCATAACTTCTGCATGAATCTCCATTCTACTTTCTCGTCAAAATGATTGTCCTTGCCATATTGTTTTTCTATCTCATTACCCTCTCCATTTCTCTTTATTTTCTCTGTATTTCTAGCTGTATCTTGAATGATCTTTCAGTTCACCCCATTAGTAAAATCTCTTATCTATCTTTTTAACATGTTAGTTCACACTACCTGGTTAAGTAAGGAAGAAAGAAAAAGGGTCTTGCAGTGCATCGTATATTGGTAAATTAGCATCTCAGTATTAATACGTCACTGCTGAAGATAAATTGCTTAAGAGCTTCACCGGCTCTGAACATGCATCCTTTCCTATGCTGGATCGTTAGGGAAAGAAGATAGGCATCTCCTACATGTAATATTATGTAAGAATTTGGGCATCAAATTAACTTACATGTGCAGGGATAGTATCTTGTGGTTGTCTTCAAGTACTGAACACATTCACAGTTATGCTTCTTCTATATAAAAAGTGAGGTGTTTAGGTAAAGCACAAATAGGAAACTGAAGACAGAACTTGAGAATTTACACTCTGATTCTCTTTTTGTCAGTATTTTATTTGGCAAAAATAACCCTGAGAGAAAATACCCAAATCCCAAAGTTCTGATTGCTTTTATATACTCAGTATTAAGAGGGTGACGTCATGAAGATAACTACAAAGAGTTACATTATAGTATATATTTAGATTACTAAAATAATGCTCTCTCTTAACCTCATTAATGGACTTCCACAGAAAAAACCTAACTATATTATATGTGAAAGCTACCAGATTTGATGGACAGGTACCAGGACACCAGTGTTGTTATGGCTGCTCAAGTGCAAAATGCTGCCATATTTGGAATTCAGATTATTTCTCTGTAATACATATATGTGTAAATTGTGGTTGTGCAGTGACCTCAGTGATTCACATTTATCTGTACTTGTCAAAAGTTGGTGCATTGAAAGGGATTTTTTTTGTTCTACAGAAGATATCTGGGAAAATATATAGATAGTGCCTGATATTATTTAGGTATCCAAGGAATTTTAGCCACAAACTGAAGCTAATATTCACTCAAAGAAGAAAAACACACTCCCTAATTTGAAGCTTTTTTTTTTTTTTAATCTAACAGGCACAGAAACTTTCCTCAGAACAGTAGTAAAGATGGAAATACCACTTACTGATCTGTGTCTCCTTTCATATTTTTTTCCGATACGTGCTATGTACTAAATGTACATTTTCTCTAGTGCATATGTGAGCAGGCTGTTCACTACTATGGTTTTCTGAGAATGAATATTGAGTCTGGTAGTATGGTGACCAAGACAGTCTAACTAAAGGCATCTACACACAGGTAATTCTGAGTTCAGAATCTCTTCTGTTTCCAGGTCCCAGGGTTTTTCATGAGAGAAGCTCTTCTGCATAATGCACATTGTGTTTTCTTTCCCTTTCTCCACCCTGTGGAGCTGGATCATCACTATCATTTCAGTCTCCCTGATCACCAAATGAAATATTTGCTCTTTGCATTCTTGTCACATCTTTCAAGGAAGCACTAAGACTGGAATTTAGCATCCCTGTAGAGGGAGTGTAATTCCCAGACAATGTTTTACAAATTGACAAATTCCCTGTGCCTTCATAGTGTGAAACTGTCAGTAGTTATTGTCTTTCCCCCACTTTATTTTGTTTCATATCTGGGTTTCCACTGTGGGATTCCTGGGACAGGTGAGTTTACAAGGTGAAAGTGTCAACAAATACTTGAAGCTTCCATCAGTTTTTCCCAGAAAACACTGAGAGACTTGAATTGATTACATTTTTGGATTTTTTGAGGAAAAATCAAGGCCATGTCATGCTGATTGATCCCTCATTTTCTACTGATGTTACGATCTCCTGTCTGCATTTGCAGACAAATCATACCATCAACAAAAGGCCATGGACAATAAGGCTTACTTAGAACAGTAGGAAATAAATGAGAAAGTTGATGATTTTAATGAAATCTGTATAAATTGCAACTATTTTTAAGACAGAAAAATCCTGCCCTTGAAAGGGTCCATTCCATGCAAGGAAGGAGTTATATTTAAGATCCTTAAAATAAAGTCATAGAAGGAAAAGATCCACCCATAATTACTAAAAGAAAATGAAATTATCAGGTCCTTTCAGTTGAAAGAGCTGTAAAATAATTTACTGTCTGAAGTCTTTACTATAGCATCTTCCTTCTCCTGGTGCAGAGACTGCAGTTTTGTGTTAGAGATATTTACAGCTCTCCTAATGCCTTCATTTCTATCAACAGTAGACAGGAACAGGCTATGAAATGCTTAGCATTATTTTTTTTATTCTAAGACACAAGGCCTGTAGACATTATGAAGTATTAAAATAAAGCATCTATCTCCATTAAGGGATTAACAATAATATGTTCTCTGCTTCATAAACATTTTATTGCCTACAAAAGAGACAAATACCCATACATTGAAGTTACAGTACAGTGTTGTGGAAATAAATTAGTATAATTGAATGAGATTCTATTTTAAATGAAACTGATTATTTTATGTTTATCCTCTTGTCAACCCATCCCACTAGTCTCCTCATAGAGGACTGAACAATTTTTTCCCTACTTTCATTACCAAAGCTAATACCTTTGTTTGAGTCAGCCAATGCAGAGATCCATTTTCTACTTCTTACCTGGCTGAAAGAACAATTTGTTGTGTGTTTCCAGCTCTGCCTGTGTAATTCTGATGATCAAGAATTATTGAGCATTGTCATCAAATGAAGTGCAACAGTGGCTGCTTCATAGGTCGATCTGACAAATAAATAGTAATCATGCGAAATAACGTGCAGTGAGTTCATACTGAACCAGCAGCACCCATCTCTCTGAGAAACCCCAACATGCTTTCCAAGACTACCCTTAGGGATTTCCTCTGCTGGTGTGTAGCCCTGAGAACAGCACACACAGATGGGATGTTTGACTGCCTGGCTGTAGAGAAGAGCTCTGCAGTAAACACAGTCCAGTCTATCCCCAATGCCAGAAAGTGATGTCAGGTTTCAAAATAGAGCAGGTCCACAATTTGTAAACTAAGAATGTTTCTAAGCGTGCTTTTAAACATCATTTGGGTGACACAAAGGGGATGCCTGAACATGACACAAAAACCTGGAGTCTGAATCAGCTTTGTGTTTCTCTAACAAACCACAAATGGCAACATTCAGGTATGACTTATGGCTCTTGTCACAGTCAAAGGAAGTAGAAGCTGAACTAAACTACAGATTTGAATAAAATTATTGAATTCATTTCTTACATATCCAAGGTGTCTTTTTTTTACAAAATTACTGTTGATTAACATATATTCATGTTGAGTTTTTGAAAAATTCTTATATTATTATGCAATTCTAGAACATTACAGAATATTTGTGAACTGAAGAGTGGTAATGTTCGCTAAATGCAATCACTATGAAAAAATAATTCCTTTGAGATGCAGGACCAAAGTTTTGTTGTATTTTCATATTTCAAATTTTCTTCCTGTAATCTAAACCAGTTTACTTTCTAGCCCCTCACTTCAGCCTCTTGTCTTTACACAGTGGTAAGGAGACTTCTTCTATTCATCTTTTTTCCTGTCTTGTCTATTTTAGTTGAAAGTAATTGAAGGACAGAATTCTCTTTTTTTCCACCCCCCAGCCCCCCCTTGGATGGCTTAGGCAAAAGATGCCTGATTCCAACTGGCGTCACAACAAGGTGTTACAAGACAAATAGCTCAAAATCTCACCACTTTTGTTCACAATTTGATGTAATTCATAATACACCTTTTCTTGGATGATTTTCTTTTTCCCTGATGGAATTCTGAGCTTTTCAATGTACGGGGAATAATTTCCCTGGAGAAAGCTGTGGAAGGCTCTGCAAGAAAAAGCAGTGTTAATTTCTTTTTTGTTAGCTCAGTTTTCTGCGTTTAGGACTCAGCATATGCAAAAGGCACCTATTGAATCCTCTATAGTGGATATCTACTAATCAATAGGCAATTGTGTTCTTGCTGAGTCCAAATGGAAAATGATGCAGCAGAAAACAAAATGTGCTAGGCTAAAACTTGAAGTTCTTAGTTGTTCCCACATTTATTTAATCACAACTCCAAATAAGCCAGAGGAAAGGAAGGATTTAGCTTCCTGCATTTCTCTTATTGTTGAGTTTATCCAGGAGTTGTTTCACCCTATTACCCAGCAAACAAGGGAACAGTATCAAACTAACAAAACCCATCCTAAGCAGCTGTTGTAAATTTTGAAAATGTTGACAACCACGCTACCCTAGCAATGTGGATATCTGGCCTTTGGTAAGAGACTTCAACAGACAGTTAGAAAATAAAAAGCTTATATTGGGTGCAGGCTCAATTTGACTGAAGCAGATAATTCTCATTAGATTACCTTTTAAAAGTCAAAAAGAAGTTGCAGAGGAATGAGGCAGGTCAAAGTAGCTCTCTGGTGTTTCGCCAAGGATTTAGAAGCAAGGGTTAAGCATTACTGCCCATCTTTCCATCCTCTTCATAAAACCTCAGACTAAATTGTTGCAAACCCTTACTTTTCATGAGCTTCCTTTAGTTCCTCTGGGGCTTAGAAAGGCTTTTTCAAAAACAGGAAGATTTTGAAAACCTTTTATTTGGGGATTGAGTTGACAATATGAAATTTCCTTCATGTTCCTTTGGAAAAAAAAAAAAAAAAAAAAGCACTATGAGGAAAACAATTCTTCAGAGCTTAGAAGTTTTACTGCACTGTTTCTTCAAGAGTTTTGGAAAACTTTGTTCTTATACTTCAGTTAGGGCAGTCCTGAGCTTCATTCAAAGAGGAATAGAAAGGATTTCAAATATTTCTTTTCTTTTTCTTTTTTTTTTTTTTTGTCCCACTAACATCTGCCATATAGTCCCTCCAAGTGCAGAACAAACAGGATTACTGAAGCTTTATTGTAGCAGGCACAGTGTGAGAGATTAAGAGGTAAGAAAGTTCAAATGAGACATGAAGATGATGAACCTGAGTTTCAGCAAAGACTGAGACACCTCTGACTTCAGCGGCAGACAATGACCTGGATACTTCATGGCCATCAAAATGAGTTGGATAAAAGTATTATTTGAAGTGCCTTGATCCCCTACAGATGTGAACTGTTCTGAAATGAGTCCTGAGATCCATGTACCAGGCAGAGAACATGTGGGTTCTCTCCTTTGTCTTTGCTACTTATTAAACAGGAGCATTTTGAATAGAACAGGAGTGTGTATTTTGAGTTGGTCCATGCCAGTCGTGAGGAGAATGTAGAGAGCAGCAGCTCCCCAGCAGATATGGATGTGCCTGAATATCTCCACTGAATCTTTACAGAGCAATGTCTTCTGGGCATCTTCTCAGATCTCGCTTCAGGTACCCGCTCATGGTTCATTTCAAGAACATGTGACATCATAAAAAGTCTACTTTTCAAATATGGGGACATAATTAAAACCTCTGAATTCTGAACTTGTGCATTCAAACCTGGCACCAGAGCCAGCTGTTCATGCAAATAAAAAGAACAGTTGTGCATTTTAGTGCAGCACCTGTCTTTGGCAAAGGTATATTTGCCATGCCAAGGAGAATTATTACACATAGAGAGAATGTTTGTAATTTGGAACTTGCTTGTCTCTTTCCATCTGTCTCTAATACAAACATAAATATCTCCACCGGAAATTCTGTGTGGAAGTTTGTTGACATTGCTTATTGGTTAAAAGTCATGTTGACCCTGGTAAATGCACCCAGAAACTCAGCTCTTTGGGCTAAATGTAAGATGTTTTTCTCATTTTGGGATTCATCAGTGTGAAATACTCTCTTAAAGGAAAGATTGTTAACATTGAAAGGCTCTATCTCATCAGCAGTTCACTTTCCCATGTGATGAATCATTAGACTCCACATCATCCAAAGTACTCCAGTGCAACCAGCTCTCCTGGGCAAGACAGAGAGGGCTTAACAAATGTAAATGATTGCCCAACTTCGATTTGCTTGTCACTAACAAATGCAGGGATCAGTAGGGTGTTTAGGGTGTCTCTTTCTCCTCGGACAACCATCCCCTCTCAAGTTTTCCTCCATTCCAAGCTTGAGCCATGTTTCCAATCATAACTTCAAATGAGGCTGTGGCACCAATTTTGTCAGAGCAGAGAGTCCTGCTTGTGCCCAATTACCCAGGCGCTGACAGAGAGTGGAAGCTGGCTTGCTGCTCTTGTTAGCTGTGGGAAGAAAGACTTAATTGGGCATCAAATCTGTATGTATAAGGTAGACCTGGCAACATTGTTTTCACCAGACAGTAGTCTTTTAGGTATATAAAAATATATACGTTTGTTTGGTTTGTTGTTGGTTTTTTAAGGGGTATTATTTTAAATAATAAATTATTCTACGTTTGGTTTTCTTACAAGCACACAAACAAGTGTCGGTACAACTGTGACATGGAGGCAGGGACAGCTGGGACACCCCAGAGCACTCAGGGTGTAAACTAATGCATAGCAATTTATAACTTTATGCCTAAATTTCCATGAACATCGGTAGGTAGTGGGAAGAAACCTGATATTGTTACAGGTGACATTAGTAACTCAGGTGTGCCCTAAATAATTGTCTCATTAACTTTCTTCGGGTTCATTAGCTAGACAGTGAAATGACTATAACTTGACAGAAAACATCTGGAAAGGTGAAGAAAAACAGAAAATAAATTCCAGGATTAGACTAAAAATCTTATAGTTGTTTTGACATGTCAAAAAAAAAGTATGTGTCAGAGGTAGAGTAGTTTTGTGAATATTTGGCTGTTACTGATTTCATTACGCCTTAACTTATGGCTGAAGTGGCCTGTTTTTATGAGTAGCAGAAAAAAAAAGAAATAAACAACAACAAACCCCACAAACAAGCAAAAATCAAAACAATGCAAACACAAATAAACCAAAACACAAAGAAGAAATGTGATAAAGTAAGAGATTTAGCTAAGAGTAAAGTGCCCATTAAAGAGAATACAAGTATTTTAAATCATCTGTGTGTCAGTATGACACATTGTCTTTATATCAATTGTCATTTTTTCTCTTTTGCTCATTACTTTCTGTTCTTCCTCTCATGGAGTGAATTCCCACACATCCCTCTGGTTCCCAGAGAAGGCAAAACCTGATGTCAGCTGCACACTGCCATCTCCAAAGGTTTTGAGCAAAAGATGCTACTGGCAAGGTGATGTACTGGAGGTTTGCTGACCACTGCCCAGGGCTGTCTGAAACTCACTTAATCTGTGAGCCATTAAGTAAATGCTGTTTCCCCATTTCTCTGAAATATCAATACATTAGTGCAGTCTGCTTAGAATCCAAGCCATTAAAATAATAGATTTAGGAGTACCCACACACTCATCATATTCAGGGAATTCAGCCTCATGCCTTGCTCTTCTCATTAGAAGGAAGACAAATCATATTTGTCTCTTTTTGTAATTTCTCCCTTTTTTCCCCTCTTATTTATATCGTCCCATCCTTCCTTCTGGAAACCTTCCCAGAGTAGTCTCCCTTCTCCTTACCTGCTTTGCTCTGGGAAGCACCTTGCTGCCAGCTGGCTTCCCAAGGGAGTTGAGGCAGCCAGATTTATTGCAACAAGGCAACCTGAACCATTCTCTTCCCTGGTCCATGAGTGAACAGGAACAGAAAACTCATTTTCATCAGCTCCCTATGTCACAAATGCATTGGAGACTTTCTGATCACCTAATACACCTTTCAACCACTGCAAGCATTTTGCTTGGCAAAAATCTTGAACGTTATAACTGGCAATTAAAACACTAATTAATATAACAGTGTCTATAGTATGTACTTATGTGTACTATGTGGTTTTTATCCATCAGCAACCCATAGTCTTTCATTTACCTATCCTCAGATAATGTCTTACAGTGCACTAAAAAGAAATTCCAAAACTGGTTATTTTTTATTTAGTTAAATTATTATTTCTCTCTCTTTTTTTTTCTTTTTTCTTTTTGTTATTGGAATGCAAAAGATGAATCTGTAAGGAAAAAAATCAGTGTATTTTGATAATTTTACCAACTTGTCTTAAAGAAGAATGTGTTTTGACCTTACCCTCTTCCATCCTGTTTCATACTTCTGTCCTTGCTCTGCCTTGCCTCTGGGGTGATGAGCAGACACTGCTTGTTCAAGCTTTGCCTATAGCTTGCCTCATGCTCAGATAGCAAATATATCCTGCAGTTCTTACCCTGGATAGGAAAAGGTAAATGAACAGGCGTGAACATCTATCTGTGGGCTTGCAAATGCAGACTATCCAATTGAAAATGGCTTCTATTCACTTACTAAGTCAAATAAGGTACATGTCTTATCTGTGTCTCTTTTGTTCCTTCTACAAAATGAGAGGTGCTTGTGTTCCTTGTCTGGAACAGACAAATTCCTTCTTTACCTAGTCTTGGATAATTTGATGTTTTCCTGGATCTTTTTTTCCGTGCTGTTTATGAAAACAAGTGTCTGTATTCTGTAATCATGCCCCAAACACCACTGAGAAAATATATTTCCAACGCTTCTGAACTTGCAGTCAAGCTGCCTCCTGCTTCCAGTGATGAAAACCCTAAACTCAAATTGCGCAAACTCTGTCATAATTCATTCCAGACCCTCCAGGCAAGTGTTCTTTCATCTCAGTTGTAAAGTAATGTCTCCAGATGGGCTGTCCTAAACCTATTTCTTTCAAGGCTAGCTCAAGATTTTCCAACTTTACTGATCATTACAGGCTTCTTTTTTTGGGGCGGCTTAGGAAGCAGCTACACAGTGCTTGATTTCCAGTTGGGCTTAAACCACAACAGTTGTTTTTCTGATTCCTTGAGACTGCCACAATATTTCTTAGCCTTCCCTCAAGACTTGGATTCTGGTTTAGGAGCTGTCATATGACTGCTCAAGCAGTAAAGAAGCCATAGATTTAGATTATGTATTGGCAGCAGGTGGGTGAAAAGTAGTCTGCGTGTAAATATACAAAAATTGAGAAGAATCAACATTTTAAAAGGAAAAGTTTTGTTAAAAAAAAAAAACATTAAAGTGCCTTATTGTCCATAAGCAGGGACTTATCGGCCACAATGGAAAGAGACATGCTGTACAGTACCATTAACCTCCAGTCCTGCTTCCCTTCACTGTTACCCCCAGGGTACTTTCTCGATAAGTTTGTTCCTTGGTTGTACTCCAATTGTTGGCTTCCTCTCACTGAAAATTTGAAATCAAGTAAGATACCTGAAACACTAGCTGTGGCAAACACAAACATCTACAAAACCCAATATTTATTAGACCCTTGAAAATTACTTATTAAACACAACAGGGTTGATATTGATATTTGATATTTGTTTTCTTTTGAATATAGAGAACCAGAGTCTATGATGTTGTCTTGAAGAGAAAATGTCCGGGTGCATCAGAACTGAAGGCGCCGATGTCAGAATATACGTGGTTGTCAGCACATTCACGGTGAGGCTGTTCCTTACTTTTTCCATAGGACAGTAAGGTCTTCTCCCCGGATCACTACAGCTGTATTATGTCTAGCAATGGAGGAATTGGGACTTCCCTTCAAAACCAGTCCAATTCAAATCCTGTGCTCATACTGGCATAGCTACTAAATACTCTTTGAAGGCAAGGGAAATGCTTCACAGTTAATGAAGAGTGAGTGGAAGAGGATTTGGTTCAAGTTTACTTTGGTTTGCAGCTTACTTGGTAGTTGCTGAATTTGGTGCTAACCATAGTGACTCCTATTGATGACTGGTCATTTATTTCCAAATATATTTTGCTATAGGTACTATCGGTTCTCAGAAATATACACATGGAATTTTCCAGATTATGTTAATGTAAAAAAAACTTCACATCCCTGCTTCAGAACCTCTGACAACAATCAACTATGAACTCCTGAAATTCTTTTTTTTTTTAATTTGATTTCTGTAAATTCATACAACCCATTGTTGTATCTCATTAGAGCCTTTAAAATGTTATAACCATTTTGTGCTTTAGTTATTTTTTTACAGTTGAAATTAGAATTGTTGAATTAGAACTTTTTTCTGCTCTTTAGATTTAATTTAGTTAGTTACTTTTTAGTTTCTTGAGTGTTATTTTCAAAATTATTTTGCTTACAAAGAAGATTAAAGACTATTAGCTGAGTTCCCCTTTTAGGCTTGCTGACTTTTCTTCTGGAGCAGAGAATCTAAAGACAGTTTTATACTTTTTTATGAAAACCTAGTTTCTTTCACTCTATAAACTGATATTGTCACTGGTAGAAATGGTGGCTGATAGCATTGAATAATAAATGTGTAGATTATCTAAAAAGTCCTATGAAACATTCTTGGCAGCCACTCCAAGCTTTTTGTCTGTCTGATGTTAGATTCATCCAAGTGGGAAGGTCAGCCCACATTTTGGAGCGCACAGGGAATTCTGCTTCTCTAAAGATATTGTTTCCATTAATTACTTTATGAGAACTCACCTTCTGTAGCTACATCAGGTGTCCTTTTCATGCTGCCTGTAAGGCTGTTCGAGTGATTATTGCTCCCTGAAAAGCACGCGTTGTTAGACTGTGGGGAGGCTCTGTCGTAGGGTGGACACAGCCCACCACATTGAAGACAAGAGAAAGCCCCCATTGATTTCAGTGGGATTTGAGTTAGATCAGTTTAAAACAATAATACTTTATGGCTTGAAGCAAGCTGATTTGCCTTAATCTCCCTGTGACTAAAACACAAGAAAATTCCTTAAGGAATAAGGTGGTTTCTGTTGGCAGGTTACACTCACACAATGAAACATGGTACAATGCCAAGACATCGTAGTGATGTTTTATTTGAAGTGGACACCTGCACTCTAGGACCTGGCTTGCAACCAGTGATTCATTCCTCAATTCAGTTCAATTAAAAAAGATTTAATTGGCAAGATAAGCTATGCAAATGTAGACAAAGGATTAAAGAGCAAGACCTTTCAGATACATGTTACAGAATGGGTCTAATCTACCCATCTTGGAGTTCTATATTTGGAAGAGTTTGGTTTCTAACACACATTTAGCTACCATCAGATTAATCCACCCTTAATCTGGTATGAAATTAATGTAAGTTTTTTTCTCTACAGGCTATGCAGATTTTTCCTTGGTTTGTGTATATACATATGTATAATTAAGTAGCCATGAGTGTGAAGTGTGTTTCTAACTACCTCTGTAGGAAAATTTCTTGCAGGCCATTGTGTTTTGGACATTACAATGGAAGCCAAACCTTTGTCTTCCCACTGTCACTTTGATTGCAAGGACACTAATGTCTGGATTTGTCCTGTAGGCTTCTCTAATTGAAGTAGCCATAGTCCAATGAAATGCATACAGTGAGAAGAAAGTATTTGAAACAAGTGACTGTTTCTTACGAAAACATTTTTTGAGATGAGTCATTTTTTCCTAAAAGGCATGAATATCTCAAACCTAAAAAGCTTTCCCCCAAAGACATTCAGCTCTGAAATAAGAAACTAAAAATTTACAATTTTTAAAAAAAGCATTTTGTCTGAAGTAAATCTCAATTGTGATGGTAGGCCAGAATCCTTTTTAACATGGTAAAAATGCTGAAGCATTTTTTAAATTCGCAGTTCACATACGGCATAATACAGGTTAAATGTCACTTTATTTTTCTCCTGGTACCAACTGTCTTCTTGGAAGACTGTCCAGTAAACAAAAATTAAGTGTACCACGAAAGTGTGTTTGCATCTAGGTATGCCTAATAGTTTCCCTAGGTAGTTCCTTTCCCATTTTCCACCTTACTGTGACTCCAATGCCTTCAGTGAAACTTCTTCAAACATGTCAATTACTTTGACTGTAGTACCTGTGAATAGAACAACTCTCATTGCTGAACTTCAACCTTTTCATAGTTTCTGAAGACACTACCTCTGAAAAGATTTTTGGCCCAGGCATCCTAACTGACTTGAGAGTGAACCAGGACAGCATAAGAAAGAATGCCTTGGAAGTAGGAAAAAGCCATATGTGGAAAATGCATTGGAACTATATGCTAGAAATGTTGCTGCACAATTGCCTACTTGACATTAACACCAACCACGATGACCTCTAAGAGATGCTCTCATAGCAAGATTGTTGAGCACCAAACACCCTCGTGCACTACTTACATGGAGCAGTGGCTGAAGTCTCTCTGAGGTGTCAGCTTGCAAAACTCAGGCTTCAGCACAGGGAAGGAGGGTAAGGGAGATGACAGGAAGAGGAACCTTTGTTCTCTTTTCAGGAAGACAAGCTCTAAGCACATATTTCATCTCACTCCACTGAATGTGTTCTGTAACTTTGCAAGATTTTAAAGGCAAGGTTTTGGTTGCTAAATCTAGTAAGGTAGACTACCGTAAGCTGTGGTCCTTATCTTAACACTTGCATTTATGTAATAGCTACACAAAGATAATTGCTCTTTGGCAAAACATTTAAACATTTTTTGTGTCGACTGTGGAAGTGCCTGTAGGCTTCAGTTATGAATCGCAGTTCCACTCTACTGTGCTCCGTGTACATAACAAAAAAGAGAAAAGGGAAATCCTACCCCTACAGACTTAAACTTTACAGGTTTGCGGCCCTTAAAACAGCTTCTGCTTTACAGACAGGGATGATAAACTGAAGGAAAAGGAAACTGTCCTTCAATTTGAGATCATCTGAGTGATTGCTGATACCATTCAGAACTTGCATAGGAAAGGATTTTTCACCAATGAATACTTTAATGTTCCTCTTTCCCAGGAAAAAACTGAAAATATGAAGGCTACTTGGGTCCTAGTTTTGTTTGTTTGTTTTTCTTAGGAGGGAATGAAAACAAACAACTACACAGACTGAAAGGCATCCCACAAGAACCTTGTTTCCCAGTAGCAAAGGGTCTGGAAATCACATCTCTGCAACTCTTTGGTGAGCTCACTGAACATCCTCCCGCCCAGGACCATTGCTCTCAGGGTCCCTCGCACAGCGCAATCCTCTTTTGCCAGAACCCAGAACCCTTGCCTCTGCAGCCCAACAGCCAAAGCATACTCTTGAGATAAGGAAGACTGAGAAATGCTGTGCTCCACAGCTTGCTGAACCAGCACTTTAAATGAGCTGCAATACCCCTTAGACCTGCAAAATCTTTATGAGGAAAGTTCTATCAGAACAAATACTTCCTTCCCAAGGAAAAGTTCTAGTTTAACACACAAGGGTTTTGGGTTTGTTTGTTTGTTGGGGTTTTTTTCCAGTATGTAAAAGATAGATTCATTAAAATTACTGAATTAATTTTACCCATGATTTTTGTTGCAGAACCAGCATTACTTAATGTGATTTTTGGGTTTTTCACATAGTAAAGTGTCTTACCTAAGGAGTCAGACCTCTCCATCTCCTAAGCAAAAGACAGTCTATTTAACCGAACTGAAAAAATAGAAGGCTAAGTAATGTTAGACAGAGAATGACAGGTTGAAATGATGGCAAGCATATAAATGCTACATTAAACAAAGCAAAATGCACAAGTATAGTGGAGTACAATGATGTTAATTTGGAAACATCGAGACTTGAAAGAAACATCATAGGCTTAAAAGTTACCTCTCAGTCTTCTAGATGGGGAAAGTCTCTGTTCTATTAACATTCTGATAACTACTGCGTCTGCCTTGATAAATATTGCAGAGAGAGGACAGGTGCAAGATCTTATTATACGCTACTAACGTGAATGCTAATTAGGCACCTGAAACAACCTTCCTAGTTCCAGCTGGGGATACTAAAAAAAAAAAAAATTGGAAAAATCAAACACAGGACTAACTGAACAACTGTCTATGATTAATTGTCAAAATGCAGTTTCCCAAGGGGTTTACTCCATCTGGTGTCTAGTTCAGCTTCCTAAGTTACTGATTCTGTTGGAAGAATCAATCTATGTCGTTGATGGAAGAAAACAAAGAAGACAGTCATCATCAACTCGTGATAACCAACTTTGAAAATTTCCTTATTGCAGCAAACTGTATTTAGCTTTATTCAGAAACAAGCTAAGGCTTAGATGCCACTGAGCCTTGCTTAGAGCCCCATGTGCTGGTCTTATGTTCTTATTCCACAGATACAGGTATAATTTCTGACTCCTTTGAAAAAGATCCATCTACACACACACACACTCTGTATACATTCCAGCAACATCTGTCTACATGCAGAGATCCTAAAAAATAGCTTCAAGAGTTTCTTGATCCTGTCACCTCAAAGACTGTTCAGTCCTGATGCTCTTCCTCACTTCTCACCACCAGCAGAGGGCTTAATGTGGGGCAGGTCTGACGAAGGACAACCAGCTCCTCAGTCTGAACTTCTGGAATTTCATTTCCTGCCAGTATACTTTCCTAAGATGAAAAAGGATAGAAAGGTCTCCAGCTATCACTCATGCAATCATAGAATCAGTTAGGTTAGAAAAGTCCTTTAAGACCATCAAGTCCAAACAATAATCCAGAACTGCCAAGTCTGCCACTGAACCATGTCCTCAAGGACCACATCTCCCTCTGTTCAAATATCTCCAGGGATGGTGACTATCCCTTCCACGTGAAGCCTGTTTCAATGCTCAACAACCCTTTCAGTGAAGAAACCATCCTAATATCCAATCCAAATCTCTCCTGGCACAACTTGAGTCTGTTTCTTCTTATCA
Organism: Grallaria varia; assembly: GCA_013396735.1. Lineage (NCBI taxonomy): Eukaryota > Metazoa > Chordata > Aves > Passeriformes > Formicariidae > Grallaria > Grallaria varia. The sequence goes on along the minus strand of VWZG01012499.1, from coordinate 72,825 downwards.
TTTATTACCTGGGAGAAGAGGCCAACACCCTCCTCACCACAGGTAGTTGTAGAGAGCAGCAGAAGGCCTCCTCTCAGTCACCTTTTCTCCAGATTAAACAACTCCAGCTCCCTCTGATGCTCCTTCTAATACTTGCGAGGCAGTCCCTTCACCAGCTTCATTGTCCTTCTCTTCACACTCTTCAGCACCCCAATGTCATTCCTGTAGTGAGGGGCCCAAAACTGAACACAGGATTCGAGGTGTGGTCTAGCACAGGGGTGCAATCACTCCCCTAGTCCTGCTGGCTGCACTGTTTCTGATACAGGCCAGGATGTCATTGGCTTTCTTGGTCACCTGGGTACTGCTGGCTCATGTACAACTGCTGTTTACCAGCACCCCCAGGTCCCTGTTCACCGGGCAGCTTTCCAGCCACTCTTCTCCCAGCCTGTAGCTCTGCATGGAGCTGTTGTGACCCAAGTGCAGGACCCAGCACTTCGTCTTGTTGAACCTTGTACCGTTGACCTTGGTCCATTAATCCAGCCTGTACAGAATCCTCTGCAGAGCCTTCCTACCCTCCAGCAGATCAGCAATCCTGCCCAACTTGGTGTCATCTGCAAACTGACTGAGGGAGCACTCAACCCCCTCCTCCAGGTCATTAATAAAGATACTAAACAGGACTGACCTGAACACTGAGCCCTGAGGAGCACCACTAGTGACCGGCTGCCATCCGGATGTAACTCCATTCTCCACCACTCTCTGTCCCCAGCCATCAGCCCAGTGAGCACTGAACAGTGCGCCTGACCAAGCCATGAGCAGCCAGTTTCTCCAGGAGAATGCTGTGGGAAAGGATGTCAAAGGTTTTACTGAAGTCCAGGCAGACGATATCCACAGCCTTTTGCTCATTCACTAAGTGGGTCATCCTGTCATAGAAGAAGATCAGTTTAGGCAAGCAGGACCTGCCTTTCATAAGCCCTTGTTGGCTGGGCCAGATTCCCTGCCAGTCCTGCACGAACCATGTGATGGCAGTCATGATGATCTTCTCCATGACCTTCCCTGGAATGGAAATCTGCCTGACAGGCCTGTAGTTCCCTGGATCCTCCTTGTGACCCTTCTTGCAGATGGGCATTGCACTACCTATCTTAATGGGGGGTGCTAAGAAAAAAGAAGTGCATAAAGATGAGAAAGACACTTAGTGGAAGTATGAACACAGAGTCCATGACCGACATAGGTACTGAAGTGGTTAAACCCTAAGAGCATCCTCATTCTTCTGCTAATGGGTGCCTTTTCCACTTTCACTGGTAGCTTTGTAGCTGGGAATCATTAAAAATGCCTTCATTACAACCTTTTATTCATCTGCATTGATTTCACTTGTAGTATCCTCAGAAGCCTGTGGGTCAATGTAATCTCTGGCTCTGATTCAAAAACCCAGTTGAAAAATTGAAGTAATTTTCCCATTTTTATCTATTACACTCACTATACGGCCAGATCTGTTCTTCCAGAACACGACTGAGGCCCTATTTAATAATAGGCAACACTTTTTCACCTACTCTTAAAAATAACCTTTTAACTAGATGATTCTTGTCCTTCGATGTAAGTTAGATATCTGGCATTCCTACACTGGAAAGCCCAGTTCACATTCTCCTTCATTTATATTACTGTAAATCCATTAGCCTGATGTTTTGCACCGCTGCAGCTGAGGGAGAATAAAATGTCCAGAGATATGTATATAATCCTTATTTACCTATAAATCATTGTGTGAATTGATAGATCTACACTATAGTAATGATTTACAATGGCTTAAATATTTTTTTTCACAGAGACACTCCTTGAATCTATAGTGCTTTAGTAATACCTCAAGAATCCTGTTTGGCTTCCTAGGGAATCCTGCAGTTTAAAGATGTAATATGTTATCCAGAAAGACAGAAATATGTGATGACTGAGACTTGAGAGGTCAGGAACAACAAAGTGAATTTTTGAGAATATCAGGATGTAAGAACACATCCTGATAGACCCCTTCAGGTCACTCTTGGAAACAAAAGGATTTGGGAGTGGGCAGAGATATGGTTTTGAAAATCTTCCAGCATCGCTGAATCTACAAGGGGATGTAACTTTTGGGAGGATTTCCAGGACATACAGGACTCTAGTGAATGGATATTCAGTGCCATCAGAAACAGGCTGATAACTTCTTGAAGATGTGCTGCAGCATGCTCCTCATGCTGATTGTCCAGAAGACAGCTCTTCAACTGCATTCCTCTTCCCAGAGCATTGTGAGGACATCTGGATCATGTACTACCTGCCAAAGACATGTTAGGGGGACAAAAGAGTAAATTGTCTCAGTACTCCCTTAACTCAGGTCGTCCCAGAAGTGTCGTGAAATCCAACTGCTCTGATCACTCAAACACCTTTGACAAAGCCCTCGGGGTCCTATGAATACAGTCACAAAGAAACATCATCGGCAGAAGTGTAATGGTATCTGCCCCACACAGGACCAGCTACGCTGCCTTCACACTCCATACAGGGAAGTTTTGGATGGGGAGCATTGTCCCAGGTGGTCAGTGCATACCCCACGAGGCCGTGAAGAACAGCCCACAGTGCAGTACTCTTTTGTCATATATCAGCTTTTCTGCATCTTCCTGTATAAAGTCCTGCCTACAAATCCCCCAACACGTGTAGGAAGTGAATTTTGCTCACTTATATTATCATGAAACTTAGGTATTCTCCAGCAGGTGGTCACACTGTGGGCACTGAATCCATGAAAAGAACCATCAAGAATCAAATCTTTGCAAAAGAGGTATCTGAGCAAGAAAGCTGTTTCCTAGCTGACTCCATATAAACACTAGTGCAGGACAAAAATTAATAGCAAATAAAACTGAAAGAAGGCCTAAATGACTACTCCCATTTTGGAGGCAAGAAGCCATTGCTGACCAGGATATGCAGCACTTCAGGAGATCATCAAAAGGACTCTGCTTGTGCAGAACCAGGAGCTTCATCACAGGCAGAAGGCTGTCTTTGGAGAGGAGAAAAGTGAGACATCTCCCACAGCTGTGTGGATGATGACCTCTTCCGATCACAGGCACAACAATAGTTAGTTACACTATCAGCAAAGCTGAGATTAGCCTATAGCTCCACTAGACCTTTAGTAGAAGTCTTCAGAGCTGACTTTCCCCTAATAAGTCCTCCTTCTCCCCTTCCCCTGACCAGTCGATGATCAAGAAGGGCAACAAATATGACACCTTCAATGATTTACCAATTTCACCTCAGAACTGGAAACTCACACCAATGGTTGCAAGGATTATAGTCTTCAGACTAGACAATAATGATTATTTTTTACTACGGACATCCAAACTACCCTTCAGACACACCCTCCCAAATCTGTCCCTGTTTGATCCTAATAAGGTCAGGTTCCATTCGCTTCCAACACAGCAGAACTGCACAATCTTATTATAAGACACCCCAGTTTCAGGACTAAACAGCCTTCTGAGAATACAGCTGCTGCACAAGGACTGGAGGAGCCAAAGGGAAGAAAAGTAAGAGCCTGCAGGTGCATTCATCATCCTGTTTTCCCCTCTCAAGATCTGCTTCTGAACACACATGTTCATGCCCTCGGGCAGACTAATTTTGCATTGGTCATAGACCTACTGCTTTAATAAAAGATTATATTTATTATGTGAGTGTTATTAACTTAGAGGATGCTTCATTTTATGCCTGCCTTCAAAACTACTGGCACTCAGCCTGTCTCAGGTGGCTCTGTGCCAGGCCCAGCAGGTTGTTGGATTTATTGCCCACAACCACCACTTTTGTCCAGATTTATCACACCTCACTGTGACCATTAGCACCCTTGATTACCTCTTCATTTTCACTGGTTTGAATCATGACTTTGATGTATAATATCTCCTCAAGCAAGGGCATTTCCCCTCCAACAGCAATTTTGAATGATACACAGACCAGCTTTCTCATATTCCCAGAGTTTGTGACAAGGCTTTCATTTTAAGACCATCCATGAGGGTTTTTTCTGGTGACTATTCCATTCTATCTAGTAGCCTTCATGGTATGCCTGTGTTGTGCCCTTAATTTAGATTTGCCTCAATAAAAAGGGTTAGTGAGATCTAGATTACAAAATGAGAAGAAAAAGACTAGTTTTAAATAGGTTTGTGAAGTGTGGATCAGAATAATACAAATCCAGGACAACAATCTTAAATGAACACCAAACAGAGAAGAAACTTAGCTAAAAACCACAGGATCTCTATTGATTCTTCAGACAAAAATATCCTCCCTTATGATCACCTGTGCTACCGTGGAGCTACCTAAAACATCTTCAAAGCTCCCCTTCAATTGTCTACTATCTTTCAAGTGAGCAATATGAAAAAACAGACTGACTCTGGTATATTGAGGCTACTGTTTCTACCACCAACACAAGGCTGTTGCAATTTTATCTTGTATTTCCTTGTCTTCCTGAATTCACCTTTTGTCTCCTGCTGCAGGCTGCAAAACTGCTTGGAGCAGTTGCTTTTGCCCTGTATTTAGACAACATCCAGTAAAAATTCAAGCTGGACCATAGCTATGTATCTAACAATGGCAGTAACAATGGAACTTTCTCTAAACTGTACCTCAGGAAAAAAAAAAAAAAGTTAAAAAAAGGAATTCTTTTACTTAGCTTGTTTTCTCCCCGAGTGAAGTATGTTCTTGTTACAGTAGGCAGCAAACCTCATGCAAAAGACCGAGGGACTGAACACTCCTGCTTCTCTGGCTGGCATTGATGACAAGTAAGATGTTTCGTAAGACTCCTACAGGATTTGTGTTCGAATATTTCAGTTCTTGAGAGATGTGATTCATTGCAATGTTGTCCAGGAAAGAACAGGTGGAGAGCTATGAATTCTCTGGTGTCTTGGGCCTGACAGTACAGGGGCAGCAGATCAGCTCAGTCACATTGCCTCGCACGGCTTGTCCTTCTGACTGGAACACCAAAAAAAAACCCCAGACTTGTGGTTGCTGAACTAGCTGTGAGCACAGCTACATGTAGGCACAGTGCGCACAGAAGACTCTGGAGACATCCCATTTCCCACCACTTTGCATGAAATCGTATCCACCACAGGGAGAAGTGCTAACGCAGCAGATACCAGCCCTGTAAATTCACCTCTGGTAAAAAGCAAAACTGTAGAAAACATCACAGCAGGACATCTAATGAACTTTTCTCCTTCATTCTGCCAACTTTAGCTGCCTACTCTTCAAGCTGGAGAATTCCCTGCCTCTCTCCTGCATCAGTGAAGCCCATAGGCTAAAAAAATTCTTGTTTCAGAGCAGTATTTCAACCTAACCTGATGGAGAAAAAGAAGAAATAAAGTCATCTTATTAGGAGACTGTATTTTAGATAGGGTACCCCAATGAACAGAAATATGGCAGAATATAGGCTCCACCCTCTCTGGGCAGCAGAAAACACAACTACAAAACACAGTGCAATAGAAATTCAGCTGTAATGACCTTGGAGTGCTTGTTTCACCATCTTCTTATGGGGAAATCTTTGTAAACCTTTCCACGCTCTACCTCCAGCTTCCCAAATCATTTTATTGTCTTCCTAAACACATCTTCTGCTGTTGTTTCATTCCTTCTTCCCTAGTCCTCTGGCAAATTCTTAAGTACGTACTTTCTCCGTGACTATAAACAGTCACACAGCAGAAGTCTGCAATGGCATGGCAATTACCCTGTCAGAAGGAATAAAGGTTACAACTGATGGATAAGGAAGAGGTTCAAACAGTAAAACTGTAGTAATAAGTCCACCCTGTAGCCTGACTTTGTTTGCTTGCTGCTTGGATCCCAGCAGCCACCAGACCACCTGCTTTCTGTCACTGCTGCTCAGCCGTTGTTCACAAATTTCAGATGTTTGTGCCAGTAATTAAATTGTGCCAGCAAAGCACTATTAAATTTAGTTATTGCAGAAAGGAGCTAAAATAATTTATCAGATCTGAGTGGAACATCAATGTGTTTTTGAATATAATGAAAATGAGAATTGGGTCAGCAGGAGGAAGAGGAGACATCAATTAAAAAATATATCTATACTGGAGTCTCAAAAGCCATTAACATTGATTTCAATCCAGGGCATAGGGTCTGTCTGGCAAAAAGCGTTGAAGAATAATTAAAGAGTGTTTTTCTTTTTTTTCCTGTGGCAGAATACAATAACAGAGCTTCAAGAAGTAGAAATAAATAGGATGTAATCACTCCAGAGAGCTATAAAGGGTTATAGGAAGCCGTTGATGCTACTGCTTTTGTTTAGTCTCCATTCATATCCTTATTTGCCATTTTAAAGTTGGATATTTGCTTCGAAAGGACGTGAATGAAGGATTGGAGCTGGAGCTCATTCTGCCCCTTCAGGCTGTTCTTTTCACAGGCTTGTCACTGACTGAAGCATCATAAGAGCTTCTGTTGCTGAAGATCATACAGTCAGACAGGTTCCTCACAGCTGAAACCTGTTCAGGTGGGGGTGGTAACACAGTCTGGCTTGGATTAACTGTTCTTTGATGTTTGGAATGTCCCAGCCATATATAACGTAGCTATTCTATTCTTGAGTCAAAACTGTGTTTTTTCTGAGTCACTCCCATCCTGTGGAAACTATAGATGGCATAGATGAACTTCTCTCATATCCCTGCAAGTAAGCCTCACCTACACGTTTCCTTTTTACTTTACACTTAGGGGGACCCCATGGCACTCAGCACAGGGGCTGATGAACACCACTCTGTTTGTGCTCCAGGGTGCAGGATTATGCATCTGTTCTTTTGTGGGTAAAAACAATTTTTTCTCTGTATCATGGTATTTATTGTAATCTTTTTATTAAATTGCAACTCTGACTTGTTTTCTCTTTAGAGTTGGGTTCATTTCTCCTGCTGGTTTTCCTTTACAGCAGCACATCTGTTCTGCTTAAAAGAACTTTCATGTATTTTCACCGCTGCCTTGTGCTCTGTCTTCTTTTCTGGGAGTAGTTCTGAGAAGATTGAACTCAGAATGTGTAATTCATACGTCTAGAAATTTAGTAATCAGTAAGAAATAGCATGTATACCACGTAAGTCTTGTTTGTACGCAACTTTAAGAGTCTAAGTGAACTTTAAGCCATTAATTGATATTTTCTGGGCTGTCCTTCACGGGGATGGAAGGTTCATATTCTTCACAAAGTTACTGTGACCAGGCTAGAAAAATTAGAACAAAGTAATTTCATATGTCCACTGAGTATGGACTTGGTTGGCACATTATTAGCCCTAATTCCACTAATTAGTGGAAGCCAGCTGTTCAGTGGGTCAGAGTATTCTGTTCTCTGCACAAGACAATACTTGAAAACCTTTTAGTGCTATGCCAGGCATACATGTTAGCTAGTTTATGCTGTGCAAATCAAGTTACCCACAAGAACCATAATAGCTTTCTTTTCTGAAAATGGTGATATACTTCATTCAGAAACAAATGTGCTTTAAGACATTACTACCACTTAACTGGATGTAGTTATCACAAGACTGACACGTCTTGATCAGAGATATTGTTGGTCTAAGACTTCAGAGCTGGTGGCTAAACAGCTTCTGGGAATCACTTTACTTTCTTCCATTTATTTTTCCCATTGGCTGTGAGAGACAAAGCCGAACAGTATTGAAGGAATACTGCAAAAACCATAGGTCTTGCCAGATCCTTGTCTGTAGGTATGAAAAATTGATCTAATTGTTACTTATGAGTCTCGTTATTTCATATGAGCAGTGTGGTTAAGAAATATGTGTATTCTGACATACACATTCAGGTAATTGAAAAGAATCAATAGAAATGCAGTTGCAGCTTTGCAACACAAACGTTCCCTGTCATCTGCCTGGTAGATACATTTGCACCTGTATATTACCTAAAGCATTTCCCTGTACATGCAGGAATCCTGAATCAGATGTCCACTCTATCAACTTGGCTTAAAGAAATATTTTTTAAAAATTGTCTAAGATATTATATTGATACTCTTTCTTCTCTTTCTTAGATAAAAATCAACAGTGATATCCTTACTCTCTTCATTACATTGCAAGTCACTCAGTAATGCATTGCATGCAACTGTTAGATACTGTTGGGAAACGAAATTAATTGTCCATAAAACAGACAAGTGCAGCATGAACAGAAAAGGGTGAAAAACAGGCAGATATCTTGAAAAAAATACCAAAACCACACTTTGACTGTCACTTCAAAAATTAATTTTACTGCACTATGATTACAATTTTTAGCAAAATTGCTTGACAAATAAATGGCCCTGCAATTGCTGTTTTACCATTTTATCTGAGGTCTCATTAAAATTAAGTCCTCTGAAAAAACATAGAAGCATTTTGGTGCAGCTTATGTCTACCTAATATCGTGCAGAGATTCTGCAGATCAGCTGGGACGCAGCTCCTTTTATTCACTTGCATCTCCTTGAAGCATATTTTGGCATGACTTCTTAACTTACTTTTACATTGGGCTGAAAAGAACAGAGAGATCTTTGAAACCTCTGGAGAAAAACAAATATGTTGATTAGTTAGTCTTGTTTTCCTTTGCTGTCTGAAATATTGGGAAGATCAAGAGGGTATTTTACTAACAATTCCTTAAGCCTTAGTAGAATTTTTCTGTTCTGATCAAAAGCAACTGGTTTAATTTAAAGCCAGTTGGCTTCATAGTTACTACTTTTATAGGTTTAGTGAGCACCAAAATGGCCCACAAACCAGCCGCTGTACAAGTCATTGTATTTCTGTAAGTATTTGCTTAGATAAATAAATTCACTCTTAAACTCTTCTCAAGTTGTTCTTTGGCACAGAAATTACCTCATACGGAATTTGGGAGTAGTCTGGAATGGAGAAGATGACATAAGAATGTTTTCCCTTCTCTGCTTCTGGAAAAATAAGATCTCATAAAACCTCAGGCTCAAAAGTACACCATATAATAAACCTTTGATCACAAGACTAAAATATTCTTCAGTGTTCAGAGGTAACCCCATCATGACAGAACCAAGGTCAAATCAGATGTTCAACAGTCAGTGGCAGAAGACAAAAAGTTCTTTTAGGGATCATGAGTAGTCAGGGTTGGAAAATGAATGTGCGCAACTTGTAACTCCTGATCCTACACAGGCAGAACCAAGAATTGAACAAATCAACTCCAGGATATCAGTGACATTTATGAGCACAAGTCTCATGTGCACAGCTACATTTGTACATTCAACATGTGTTGCCCTTAAAAGTGCAGATGCTAAAAAGGAGCCATTTCTAAAACACAAAATGTCTTGAGTATCATTTTACTGCCTGTTAGGAAGGATGCTGTCACAGGGAAACCACGAGGAGTAGGTCAGAGGCACAGCAGGCATAGCAACGGAATTTAAAGAGCCATACCAGACAGCTGGACTTAAAGATCTGAGGGGAATTTATTATCATTTGAACCTATCCTTATGCAAACTGCACCTGGATTTAGTAAATAATTTATATCTGATGATAGACCATTGTTTTTTGGGGTTTTTTTTCCCCTGTAAAATTCCAAGTCTCTTTGACTTAATGATACAACCTCCCCTGGGCTTTTCTGCATCTTAGTTACAAGCAAAATACTGTCCACTGTCTTGTACTTGTCATACCTAAACTACCAGTTCATAACCTATCTGCTTCCAGAGAAGTCCCTGAGCATCACATTCATCTCAGGCAATGGCTGCAAAATGCCTGCCTTGTTAGTGCACTTCCAGACCCTGCATTTGCTTAACCCACCTCCTTCCCCCACTTGTATAAGATCAATTTCCTCAGTCCCTCCGTATAATTTCTGGCTATCTGCAACAGCCTTGCAGTGCCTCTCTGCCTCATTGACTCTCCATCCCTTTTCAGATCTTCTCTGCAAACCTCTCCTCATTTCCCTGCCTGCATGTCTTAATTTTTTCCACTCTCTTCTCTCTGTTATTGGCCTTTATCTCTCTTTAATATGTTCTACAGGCAGCATCTTTCTGCCACTGTTGGTCTGTAATTTATACAATATAATATTATGCGCTTGTATTATTTAAACTTGTGAAGCATTTTAGAATCACAGTTCACATGAAAAGATGGATGAAAAACAAACTTTCATTGAATTATTGATAGGCCATTAAGTTGAGTTGTTCTATAGCCATCTTTTTTTCCTTTCCTTTCCTTTCCTTTCCTTTCCTTTCCTTTCCTTTCCTTTCCTTTCCTTTCCTTTCCTTTCCTTTCCTTTCCTTTCCTTTCCTTTCCTTTCCTTTCCTTTCCTTTCCTTTCCTTTCCTTTCCTTTCCTTTCCTTTCCTTTCCTTTCCTTTCCTTTCCTTTCCTTTCCTTTCCTTTCCTTTCCTTTCCTTTCCTTTCCTTTCCTTTCCTTTCCTTTCCTCCCCTTTCCCTTTCCCTTTCCTTCCCTCTGGAAGAATCACCTTTTAAAATACAGGCAAGCATGCATTCACCCACACACTCATACACTTTCTGATTTCTTCAATTATAAAGAATGCAAATTTTAACAATTATTTCTAGGAAAAATGGACAGGTATCTTAGTAAGACTAAAGGGATTTTGCCTATTTGTGTAGGGGTAGGGTCAGGAAGGTAAAGGCACAGCTGGAGCTGAACTTGGCAAGGGATGCAAAGATTAATAAGAAGGTCTTCTATAAATATATCAGCCAGAAAAAAGGAAGATTAAAAAAGTGTAGACCCCCTGATGAACACAACTAGCAAACTGGTAACAATGGACTACAAGACAGGAACTGGGGGAGCAAAGTTCCTCACAATGTAAGAGAAGAAAAGATTGGGTCCATGACCACCTGAGGAACCTGAATGCATGTAAGTCTATGGAACCTGACGAGATGCTATTCAAAAAGTTATGGCAGCCAAGAGAAGTCCCAGTAGACTGGAAAAATGCAAATACTGCATCCATATTTAAGAAGGATAGAAAGCAGGACTCTGGGAATTACCAGCCTTTTAGCCTCACTTCTGTGTGTGGGAAAATCATAGAAGAGAACATCCTAGAAGCTGTGGTAAAGCACATGGGGAACAGGGAGGTGATTTGAGAGAACCACCATGACTTCACCAAGGGCAAGTCCTGCCTGACCAACCTAGTGGCCTATGATGGAGTCACTGTATCCGTGGTCAAGGGAAGGACTACAGCTGTGATCTGGCTGGACCTCTGTAAAGCCTTTTATGCGATCCCTCACAACATCCTCCTCTCCAAATTGGAGAGAGAGAGATTTGATGGGTGATCTGTTATGTGGATGAGGAATTCTTTGGATTGTTACATCCAGAGGGTAGTGGCCAACAGCTCAATAGCCAGGCAGAGATCAGTGATGACTGGTGTCCCTCAGGAGTCTGTAGTGTGACCAGTGCTGTGTAATGTCTTCATCAGTGACGTGGAGAGTGGGATTGAGGGTAACCTCAGCAAGTTTCAGGATTACACCAACTGAGTGGTGTGGTTGACATGCCTGAAGGACAGGATGCCATCCAGAGGGACCTGGACAATATGGAGAAGTGGGGCCATGTGAACCTCATCAGGTTCAACAGGGTCAAGTACAACACCCTGTACATGGGTCAAGAAAACCCGCAGTATCAATACTGTGTTCAGCTCTGGACTCCTCAGCACAGGAAATACATGGACTTGTTGGATCAGGTCCAGACATGGGCCACAAAAATGATCAGAGGGCTGGAACACCTCTCCTATGAAAACAGGCTGAGAGAGATGGGGTTATTCAGCCTCAAGAAGAGAAGATTCTAAGGAGACTTTATTGTCTTAAAATACCTGAAGTGGGCTTTTAAGGAAGATGGGAACAGACTAAGAAAGAGTAGATTTAGTTTGGACGTATGGAAGACATTTTTTACTGTGAGGGTGTTGAAACACTGAAACAAGTTGCCCAGAGATGGCAGAGGCCTTCTCCCTGGAAATCTTCGAGTGTTGAGGGGCTCTGAGTAACATGATCTAGCTGAAGAAGTCCCTGCTCACTGCAGAGGGATTGGACCGGATGATCTTTCAGGGTCCCTTTCATGAAAGGGGAACTCAGGCCATACTATGATTCTATGGTTCTAGTCAAGAAAACTTCATTCATTCTTACTCCCCTATTGCTCCTCTACTCTTTGGACTGCTAGAGCCCACCACATGCCCCAGGAATTTTATCTGAATCTAGAGTATGCACCTCCTGGTATCTTCACAGAGTTAAATATCTGTAACTGGTAGGGTCTGAAAGAGATCCTGTCCAGGCCACCTCAAAGAAAGAATGAAACTTTGAAACAGAGGTCACCAAAACAGAATGGAGAAAACTATTTAATGTAATTCTCAGGGGCTTATGGCCTTGGAGAATAAAAGTGCATAGTCATACCACAGGGCACAGAGAAAGAAGAAAGCAGCAGGAGGCTCTGACAGTAAGATCTGTGAGCTTGCAGATACACCAGCATCACAGACCTAATAAACACTAAGGAAACATGAAGAGTACTGATCTCTTCCTCCTTCCTAAAGGTCATGTTTGAGGAGCATGTTGAAGGTGCCAATGTCTCCATAGTAGAATAGACATCTGGAAGATTCGGTATCCAGAGTATTAGCTAAAAACTTTGGAGTCACATTATTGCCCACGGCAGTGTCAGGCCTTTAATAAGTTGGCAAAGGGTCTTGCAGAAAGGAAGAAGGTGCCAAGTGCAAAGGAAACTTGTGAATGAATCTTGTCATTCTGGTCAACTGAACAACCCGGCTGGATAATTACAAAGCAACTGCAAAGGCAGTCAGGCAAGAATAATTTTAAAATATATCTTAAATTTATTCTTTTAATTTCCCTTCCAATTCTTTCTTCATGAATTGAATAGATATGAATATAAGGCATCAATTAAAGTACAAGATCTTCAAAGTCTTTCATCACATTCTCATTTTAAGTCTCCATTTTCATTTCGCCTTTATGTTTCTCTCTCATGTGCATGCTTTTTTTTCTTTTCATTTTACTTGCAATTACCTGCATGAAACTTATTTATATGTTTAATTTACTTTATGATTACAGGTACATTCTCATAGTCTCTGGTAATTATCGCTGGAGTAGGATGTGATTGGCATAGGTAATGATGGCTAGCCTCAAAAGAGTCTGCAGTTCTCCCTCTTCCCTGAGAAATGACACACAGTTTTCCTAAAAGCTTCGCAATAGAAGTCTGTAAGGTCATCCTAGACTAGAGGCCACTTATTATTGTAGGTTGTAGGTCAAGTCCTCGACTGAGGCAAGTCATTTCAACTTTGGGTTACTGGAAGTGAATTACAATGCCTAAGGCTCTGCTCCCTTATTCTTATGTACAGCCTGTTAATATTGCAGAATACTTTATGGCCACTTTTATGTTCTACAGGTAAATGAGATGTTCTGAGATGCTCAGAGAAACTAAAAAGAAAAAAAAATCTCTTATCAAGGTAACATTTCTAAAAAGGAGAATGCAGGAGTAAAGTGTGCAAAGACTAAATTGCAAGCCAATGAGAATATGGGAACAAAACATGCTCTGATATTTAGTGTCTTAACATACAGAAGGTTAAGAGTTATCCCACTATGAAATTTGTGTCTGCAGCCGAGGGGTAGAGATAGCGCAACCTTAGATGTACTTGGTGGCTACTAGAGAGCAGCATGAAAGGAGGCAGCAGGTAGGGAAATAGAAGGCAAAAGAAAGCTAGTATTAAGGAACTTAGGACTTGTAGGTCGAATTCAAACTCTGCCAAAGTAAGTGAGAGACATGTCAGTGTCTTGGCCAGTCCTGGATTCTGATCTGGCTGAGCTGTGCCGTTTGCTGTAGGCAACAGGTCTCCTCACTCCACTCAGTGCTGGACTGCTGCGAAGGAGGAGCTATACTGAATTACAGTTTCGTAGAACTGCCTTCAACAATATCAGGTGGGTTTTCTTTCCCTGTTGGCTAATACATTTAATGAATGAAAGAGCAGTAAGGGCAATGATCTGGTATTTGCATTCAACGTTGTATGGAATAAATCAAGAAATTCCTTGTTTCTATCTCCAGATACCACCTAATCAGTACTACATCTTCTGAATTTGCATTTGAGGACAAAGATGAAGGATTTTTCTAACAGCTATGTAGCAGAAGTTGTGATGCAGCAGATTAGAAATTGGGCTTCACAATGCCTTTTTACAGATGAACTGCTGTGAGGACAAATTATTAGATGACATTTAACCTATGCTGGCATTTTTGTTTGCCCTTAGAACATCACCTAATTAAATGTGGATTTATTCTGACAAGCCAGATGGTTCTGTGGTTACTGCAAGGAGTCAGGACATACCAGATCTATTCCTGGCTCTGCCACTTATCTGTCCTGCAACCTTTGCAAATCATTTAACCTCTTTACACTTCCAAATTCCATTTATGATACCAGAAGAATAATATGGTTTTTAAACTGTGCAAAGGCTTTGCCCAGTTCAGTGCATTAAGATCACTAGCTGTTTCACTGTTAATGAGAGGACAGCAGACTTAAGTTTGTAGAACTACATGATCAGCGGGCATTAACTGGTCCACCTATCTTGACTTAAATTGACTCTGATTTATTTATGCTCTCTGAGGATTTGCTCGATTTTTTTTTTTTTTGCTCTCATTTAATTTGTAATCTGAATATTTTACTCATTGTATTTTACCATGAAGGTCCCATTCTCTTATGGTGTTGTAAATAAGCTATCAGAAAAATTTTTAAAGGTTAATAAATCATTATACAGTCATACAAGTCAATGATTTGCTTGCTGTTGTTGCTACTGGATACCTCATATTTCAGCCATGTGTGCTTCCATGGTGTTTTATTTAAATTAGTTATCACTGTGCCAGTCTTTATCAGTGGCCCTTAAAATGTTTTAGAAAGCAAGATATATGTTTCTATAGAAGTATCAGGGCCTGAAGTTTAGTATTATTCTTTGATTAAAAAGATCAGATCAGATTAAGAAGAGAAGATTTGACACATAACTAGTTCTAGTTAATACTTTGGACTAAATTTCGGATTAAGTGTATTGGTAGATACAATGAAGAAAGTTTTGGGTTTGGCCACAGAAAAAAACACATCCCAACTTTATAAATAGATGTGATATGTATAGACGAATATTTTATTTCAAATTGTTCTCTGTCCCAACCTTGAAAAAAACACTGGTAACCTGAAAACATGAAAGAGCTATAAAAAAAAGGTGTTAACTCTATCAAGATACATTTTTATCAATGTTTTTCACATAACTGCCTTTTTTTAAATAGTAGTTAACTTTAAATTTTGAAATTAGAAGTGATTTCATTCAGTTTTTTATGAGATACCTTTTAAACTTATGATGATTTTATCCCTTCCAAATTGGAACAATTATAAGAACTAAGAAAGCGTTAAAGCCTATCCTTACACTATCCTTACATGTTTCCCTAGAAATACCAGATTTAATCAGAAACGGTGACTGGTTTTTCAGGAAGGAAATCTGGACAAAAAGGTGTAGCTATTACATGATGCAAGCAGAATATTTGATGGAAAATTCTCTCTGTTCCTTTATACTTTGCTTTCCCTGAAAACGTGGGCTCAGGGATACTCCTTAGTCTTACATAAATGTAATCTCCATCAGATTAAATATGCAAGCAAGTCAGAAAGAACTGATAGACTATTGTCCTTCCCCACTCTTCTCATCTTCACCTCCTACATTTCCACAATTTTCACACACTTTAACAATTTGATGTACATTTACAGATGATTCCTTTCATCTACAAAGTTCATCAAATAACCCAGCATGACTCCAGCAATAAATAGACCCTTCAAAATATCTTGTGTTAATTTCTTTGCAGCCCTTCCAGTAAAGATGCATAGACTGCAAAGTAGAGGCAACTCCTGTTTTTCCTATGTTTTGCTGATATTGAAACTTACATTTTTCAATTTTAAAAGTAATAATTTGCATATTTAATTATTTGCTTCTCTAAATTCAACTTTAAATGTCATGTGCCTACATGTGGAACCTGAGATCTCTGAGGCATGTGATTAATTGCTAACACTTTCATCTTATACACTTTTTCTGTTGACTTATTTAGTTGCCTGAAGATGAAGGTGATATGGATGTGTCTTTTGAATCCCAAACAGCAATAGAAAAGTTGACTCTTTCTGCAAATGCTTCCTGCCACCATGGATACTCGCTTCAACCTCTTTAATAACAGAGGCAGTTTTTTAAATAAATGTAAGTGTGAGCAAAATCTATTACAGCACCACTGGTGTGTATGAGATACCCCAGAGAACACAGCCCAGTTTATAACATAATGGATAGTAATTGGCTACTGGAACTTAAACTAGATAGAAATTGGCAGGATCAGTACCAGATTAGATATTTCTATCAGAAATCTCAGTGATTCATCAAGTAGACAGATGGCTACATTTCTTCAGGGGCTTAAGATGTATAATGGAGTTTTAATAATATCCCCAGGAATACAGTTTTAACAGCTTGATTTAAAGCTCTTGGTAAGGAGTCATTCCATTGGCACTACTGGGCTTTCAATCAATATGCTCTTACCTGTAGAAAGCCTTCATTTACCCTGGACATGCTACTAATGAGTCACCACTAGATCTCTGGCATTGAGCCCAGGCAGCAACATTTGGCTCTAGAACCAAATTTACCTCAGGCTGATGGATGTGTAGATCTGGGGTTTTGACTCAGTCTCCTACTTTAAATATTATTCCTTCTTATCTCTCAGCTGAGATTTCAAATTATTAAAAGATAGAAACCCTGTGGTCTCAGTACCCTTCCTTACTTATGCAGTAGCACACAATTCTAGCAACACCGAGATCCTCCTTCTTGCGTGTGACTTCTCTGACCTGCCACCCACAAGGACTCTCCCATCACTTCAGCAGTATTGGCACTATTCAAACTTATGCTTCTCCACAGCATTCTCTTGGCTTCTCAAAAACCTTTCTCAAAGGCTTTCCTTCTACACTTTACTTGATTAAAATGTCCTTGTGTTTCTGTTCCCAAACAATAAAACCCACCCCACTTTTACACAGGAAGCTCTGATACCTGTGAAAAAGATGTGCTTTAGTGCCCCCAGCTGCGTTTCAGCAGGTGTGAGAAGGGAGGGTGTTCTAGGGCTCTTCGCTCTATTTTGTTAGTCTGCACAACTTTGTATTGGAAGTGCTTGCAGACTGTATAAACAGCATCCAAATTATTCAATTTATTTATTGGAGGGTTCTTAGTTCAGTCATGCTTGTCTTGTCTTTCATGCTTTTCACATGGACGTTTGAGGCCTGGCTGTGCATCACTTAAATACCTCTCTGAACAGGAAAACTAGGTCTTTCTCTGCAAGCAAAAGCGTTCGCTCTCTCCTTTCCAATTTATTGCATGTTTTTTGCCAATTATAAAATGTTAACCAATTCAACTGGGGAGCAGAAACCTTGTCATGTGACTTAACTATTCACCTCCTGTGCAACAAACAATATGTAAATAAAAGCAACTATGTGTGGAGCTGCCGTACGCTGAAATTTACTGCTAGAAACTACTTGATGAGAGCTGTGACTGGCAGACACTTGCTGTTTGCTTCCTGTGTAGGTTCAGGGGTGACATCTGTACAATGAATATTTGTGACAGTATGTATGAGTGTACTACAATATTTCCTAAGAAAAGTTTCTTCAGGAATCGCAAGTGTGACTTAAAGTAAAATAAAAAAAATCCTAAAAACTTGAGATGATTTATTTTTCCATAGAATATATTCAACTTGTTTTCTGAGTGGTTTTATCACTCTGAAAATGTGAGTCAAATTCCATGAAAACGTTTGCAATGTTATTTCAAACAAAGAAGAAAAAACATAGTGAAACTTGCTGAAAAAGTTGCATAAATTTTAAGTCCTCCTGATATGAGCAACACAGTGGGATTATAAATAAAAACTTTGGATTTATAATGTTCCAAACTGTATCTATGCAAAACAAAGGAATAAAAATGGAAGTGAACTCATCATGGTTTGCAAAACAACAACTATTTATTTCCCATGTTTAGAAACAAAACTGAAAGTAACCTTTTCCTGCAAAACTTAAAAAAAAATCAAGTATTTTTTCCATGAGTTTTGTTAGGAACATGACCCCATATAAATCAATTATACCTTTGCAATTCACATTGGCAAAGCCAGGATTTGATCCTCTGACCACCTAGTCATGAGATATTATTACGAGTTTGTCATATTATTGCTGTAGGTACATTTTCTGCTTACCTGCAAAACACACACCAAAAAAAAACCAGAAGAAAAAAAAAAGGGGGGGGAAGGAAAAAATTGTTTTATTTTGAATTATTTCTTAGCTAAACAAGTGTTTTTTCTTTATTTCTCTGCATAGAATACACCCTTTGTTCAGATTCATTTTTTTGAAGTGGGCAGGAAACAACTCTCTTTCTGCACTGTGGGCCCCGTTCTCATCTCCATAGAGAGAGTAATGACACGGTGGCAAGTACAAGGAGCAGTTTGTGTTCTGTTCCCTGGCACCAACACACAGAACTATCCCTATATGATAACACTTGAAGATGTTATCGGAATGTGCTAATCTTTAAGCTAATCTATAAATTTTCATTTTTCAATTTATGTTCTTCTTTACTTTGGGTTTTAATCACTTCAAATGTATAATGATAAGTGTCCTGTATACTTGAAGGAGTTGAAATTTTATGAAATTGCAAAGTAAAAGAATTTTCAAAAGATAACTATAAAGGCTCATTATACCAGCCTGCATGTTAGTTGTTATTTTCATGAGTCTTTATAAAGATGTTTGGGTTTGGCAAAAGCTTCATTGCAAATTGAAGTAACAGGGATATGGTTATGATGAATTTAAAATTGAACTAAATGCATCTTATGAATTTGTTTGAACCTACACAAAATATTGCCTGTGGCAAGTATCCAGCACTTATTACAATCTTCTCAGACCAAAGGTCATGGTTCTCCTTTCACTTACATCAGCACTCACTGAGAATAATTACCTTAAAATACATGCAGATGCCCTAGTGCAAAACCAGTGTATTTGGCAGCGAAATCAAGCTTCATAAATTTATGTTCATTCCTTGATAATAAAATCGTTTGATCTTATTTTAATTCTGATTCTGTTTTCAAAGATAGAAGAAAATGACCCAACATGTTTCCTCAAACACACAGCTACAAGTTTCTTACTCATCTCTGCTTTGGCAAAAGCTTCAGAAGCTTTACATTCATTCAGCAGAGAATTCTCAATGAGGCCTTGGGAACATTCAGTATCTGCCTCAAACAAATGAATCCCTTGGGACATAAGTATTCAGCATCTTAGAAGGAATGAAAACCTTTTTTAAGTGAATGCTTTTATTTTGTATTACAGTCCTAATATAAGTTTGTTCAACAGGCAGATACAGAGAGACCACTGACACTTTGCTTTTTCTGCAGATGCTTATGTATTTTCTAGAATTCACAGGAAATTGCTGTGAATTTATAGAACAGTTTGTTCTGGTGCATCCTAGTCATAGCGCTGTGTATTCATGTCATGAGTAATTAGGCAGGCACAAGAGGTGTGTATAATATCTTTACTCATTTTAACAAACAGCCTCTTTTCAAATTCCCTCCTGTTGTTTCCTCAAGAGGTGGCAAGGAAATTTCTGCTAGCACATCTAATTAAGTAAAGCAGAGATTGGTTAAGACCCCTTTTGCTCCAGGAAATTAAAGCACATTCCTCCTAGGGAGGAGACCACATAAGTTTTTTGGACCTGATCATGACTGCAATTTCTGAGTCCTAGAAACCTCCTGAAAGCCTCTGGTCTGTGTGTGCAAAGGCAAAGATTACTGGACTGGTGTGAGATGTACGGTGAGAGTCCATCACTCAAATGATGGCTGCTGATACAATTTTCTCAAGCACTGCCAAAGCAGGGCTTTTCAGCACAGGTCTCAGGTGTATCCTAACAGGAACCATCCATTTCCAAACTGAGCCTCTTGTCCCTGCTCCATTACCTAGAGCTGCTCAGGTAGTTTGGGCAGTAGAATACTTCCCTTGGTGGATTTGTACCCATTCAACCCCACCAGTGACATTTCATCCACTCAGGATATGCTGCTGCGAGCTGCACTCCTCCAGCAGAACTTGTAGCTGATTAAAGTATAGCCTTACATACTGTCTTTGGATCTCGTAAATCACTGTTTATAATTCAACACTTTTGGACCACCTGGTAACACAGAGGCAGAAGGCAGCAGATCGAGCAGATCTGTTTGATGAGATACTTTCAGGTTTACCATGGGGATTGAAATGAAAGCAAAGATGATACCTCACATGTGGAAACCACTTTCCTCTTCAGTAAGGCTCAGATTTCTGGCTCACAATGGAAGACCTTCATTTTTTAGCCAGAAGCAAGAAAAGGGATAGTGTTTATTAGATAAAATTGAGCAGTCTTTTAGTATGGACATGCTCAAATGAGTGTTCTATAGATTATGATTTTGTCCTTTTATTTTCTCCTCTGTGCAGTCAATGAGAGATAAGCAATAGGTAATCCAAAGCAATCCAAATCCATGGCGATTTCAATGAGTAAGGTCATTCTACCAGATAAGGTTGGATGTCCTTAGGGTTTTCTGAGGTGACAAATAGCATCAGTAGGGGGAGATGAAGCAGGAGCAGATGAAGAAGCATTGTCATTAAGAATAGGTTTTAATCTCTCTCTTTCACTCACCCTAGCTATTACAGTATTTGAAATGTAAAGCAGTAGTTTTTTAGCAGAATTAATTATAGCACAAAGAAAATAAATCTGGAAAATATCTAGCCTACCTATTGACATTTACAGACAGGGACAGCAACTGGCTTATGAGTCAGTGTGTGTGTCCCACTACAGCTGCCACAACAGTCCAGTCACTTCATCTTCACTGCTTCTCTTTTTTCCCCTTGAAGAAAATGTTTATGCTGTCTGCACAGTTTTGCCATGGCTAATTTTTTATTCTGCATGAAATTAACTAGGGAACTTCAGACAAGGTCCAACCTCAGAAATGTCTACTGGAAAGTCAGAAGGAATTCAGAACTAGGAAAACTATACAAGACCTTAGGCCATGAAATGTATTTACTATTAGAAGTAAAAAGAACTTATCCTTCCTTATACAGACAACTGAAGTTATACATGTATGTTCATAGTGAGAGAGAGAGACCCCACAATGATTTTATCCAGATCCCTTAATGCACACATTTGCTTTTCTGAAGCTATTATTAGAAAACCCTGGAGTCATTTATCTGAATTTGATTACAAATATAAACAAAATTTGAGTCTGTCTGAAAATCTAAGTCTTTGATTTCTACTAAGTTGTAAGTATATTAAATATTGAAGTGTGAACTCTTTCTGAAAAACAAATGCAAGCAATGTTTTTTTTATATTCAGACATATGCTGAAATGGGGAAACTAACACTGTCTTTTTCATAAATCTATTTCACCATGGCAAAGAGCCATTTTCTGAGGGTGGTATAATCACTGAATTATTTCTCAGCTGCTACTGTCACCGGTATTCTATTGAGAAGTGTAAATATGAAATAATTAAATGAAAAAAAAATTTATGTGCCACATTGATCAACAAGTGTTCATCTTAAAACCAGCTAGAACACCATACACATCTATGCACAGCTTCCTCTGCATTTTTCTGAATTAATAGTCATGAAGAACTGTATACTTTTGCTTAAAGAGCTGAGTCCCAAAATGTACCCTGTGCTCTTCCAATAAAGAAAAATTCTGTATATTATGGTATTGTACATTTTTCTACCCTGAAAAAAAATTGAGATCTGCTCCTACCAGATTAAAAAAAGGCCTGTTATATACCTCAGTCTAGAAATACAGTTTCTCTTTCTTTTTGTTACAAGCCAGACTGCATCAACTCTCTTCCACAAGATATGTCTTGCTACCACATCCCTACATACATGATGTAGAGGAGCTTGCTCAGTCCCCCAAGATCTTCCGCTCAGATAAAACCTGAAATTTTACTTGACTCAAACCTCAAGGCACAGGAAACTCATCTTTTATGTCTCTGTTTTCCAGTTGTTTGTCTACAACCCCCTGGAGATAGTTTGGCTATTTCTAGGGAAGGCAGGAAATACAGCTAACAAAAATAAATCTGTACTCACTAGTGTTATATTTGCAGCTCCATTAGGAAGTTTTTTAGGATACAGAAAAAGCAAAAATTTGAAAACTTTTACTCTAGCAACTTATAGTCTATACAATAGAAACCTGTCAGTATGTGCAAGAAAGACAACTAACAAGAAAAAAGGATGAAACTGGAAGGAGTAAGATCCAATAGTTTCTCACTTTAGAAACAAACACCTCATTGATCCTGTCAAAGTGGTGGTGTTTTATCTCATGAATATTTATATATATATATACACACATATATATTATTCTGCATCCTTTTTTAAAACGATTTATAATAAGGTTAAAATGAGCTGTGATGAAGTAGACTGTTAATTTTGGGTGTGGTTTCATTCTCTTTTAAAAACAACTGTGTGCTTGAATCAATGCCATTTTCCCACTGAATTAGTAGGTTTGTCTGCCCCCTCAAATACATGAGCAAGCACATAAATTTCTAGAAGTTTTTGGGGGAGGGGGGGGTGTATTCTTTTTCTTATCTGTAATGGTGAGTTTTTTACTGCAATTGCAGGTATTGACATGGGTAAAATTATTATTATTGTTGATATTGTTGTTGTTGTTAATAAGGTAAAAAGCAAACCATAAAACTTAAGCAGAAAAGTATTAATGCAGGGAAAATGTTCCATATGTCAGTGTATAAATAGATCTGGCATAGAACATAACAATAGCTCTGCTTCTGCTCTCTAAGAGCTGGGCTAATCCTGATAAAAATAACAGGTGACTGTTTCTTGCTGCTTTCACTGTAGATGAGAGGGACACATTGTAAAGATACTGTCTGTTAAAGAGGATGCAACTTGGTGAGGTAAACAATAATTACATAACAGGAAGAACAGACTGGTAGCTTTGGACACGTTCACAAACAGGTTGTCTCCGTTGGAAAGCAGTGGTGAGTTCTGCCTCTGCCTCCCAAATACTTTCATGGAAGCACAGAGTCCTTTATAACTGCGAGGGCTTGTTGCCCTGTACTGTGCATTAATCCCAGAATTACCATTTTCTGTGATTAATGTCTCTGTAGGAATGATATAATAGAACCATAGAATCACAGAAAGGTTTGGGTTGGAAGCAACCAGGAAGATCACCTAAATCCAATTCCACTGTCATGGGCAGGAACACCTTCCACTACATCAGGTTGCTCAAAGCCCCATCCAACCTGGAACACTTACAGAGATGGAGCATCTGCAACTTCTCTGGGAAACCTGTGCCAGCGTCTCACCACCCTCACAGTGAAAAATTTCTTTCTAATATCTGATCTAAGCCTACCCTCTTTCAGTTTGAAGCCATTGTTCCCTGTTCTATCAGTACGGTTCCTCTCCAGCTTTTTGGTGGGGCCCCTTAGGTGCTGGAGTGTTCTCTAAGGTCTCCCCAGAACCTTCTTTTCTCTAGGCTGATCAATCCCAGCTTTCTCAGCCTGCCATCATAGGAGAGGTGCTCTAGCCCTCTGAGCATCTTTGTGACCTTCCTCTGGACTTGCTCCAAGAGGTCAATGTGCTTCTTATGTTGGGGGCATCCCACATCCATATTCATCACACATATGTATCAGAGGACCTGAATCTGCTCTACAAACTCAGAACCAAAGTAGTTCAAAAGATGCCTGTTAGCTGATCACTGTAAAAATAAAGAGGGCAACCCTACTTCACATTTAGTTGGAATAATAGGTGTTTTCTTTCTTATGGAAACAAACTATATCAAATAATATTTTTTTGCTTCATTTTTTCCTTTCCATTTGTATGTGTGTGTTTGGATCATTAATTCACTATATCCTAGGAGTCATGAAGATATTTATTTTCATTTTGTGGTAATGACTGATTACGCTATGCAAGGAACCATACAATGGGCAGTATTTGTATGGTTTAGTGAAGAAAAATATTTGTCTTCCATAGGGGTGTTGTGGCTAAGGGGATTATATGTTCATTACAAAAGTCACATCTGAGATCTTTTTCTTGATTTATCATCTGTTGTTGTTGGAGTGCCAGCTCTGAGCTATTCTTTATTACCTGTCAAAGTCTGAAGTACTAGCACATCTAATTTTTTTATATATGTCTGTCTGAGAATAGATAATTGTAAGAATCATTACATCGCTTCACTTCTTCAACCAATATTTTTAGACTCCCTACTTTTAATTGCCAGAGTCTACCATTTAGATCTAATGGAAATATTGAACGAAAAATATATTTTTTCTATTTCATTGAAGCACATATTTATTTGTGTGTGTTTTTACGTCATATTGTTTTGTCAACACAAATATTTGTGGTCACTTTACTTGGTTAGGGAGAAAGAACCTTCCCCTGCCCTCCTCCTGAAAGGCAGACTTTGTCGAATCTTAGGTTGATGTTTTGACAGACTTCTCTCAGAATAAAAAAAATCTATTTTCAGTGTTCTCACTTTTAGAGTGAAAAGCAACAATGAATTGTGAAACATTAATGGGTATCACCAAATGAAATTGGCGTTCTCCAGCCAGCTACAATTTCCACAGTAAGCTTACACACAGCTTCCCTAATCCTGTGTGTATTCCTCTGTCTGAGGTTCCCTATTGTAGCCGTTGTACCATGAGCTGCCACACACTGCTAGTGTATCCTCAAATGGCTTCAACTGTTTTTACCTTAAAAAAATTTCTGCAAGGAAAAGATAACCTGTAGTCCTTATTATTTTTCCAATCAGAAATTCTGGACAAGCATCATGTCTAGTAACAACCTTAGTTTTGGCAGATTTTAAATATCATCAAGGAGCGCCTATTAAAAAAAAAAAAAAAA